>VYXB01002046.1:33078-62671 GCA_013397135.1 Pachyramphus minor | reverse complement strand
GGGGGCAGCGCCCGGGGGGCCCCCCCTGGGCACCGGCAGCCCCCCGGGTGCCCGGGGAAGCCCAGCGCCAGCAGGAGCAGCCAGGCTGCCCGCATCGCCCTGGGGAGGAGGATGGGTGGCACGGGAAGGGGGGGGCTCTGTGCCCCCCCCAAGTGCTGCTGACACGCGGGATCGGGGCGGGCACTGGTTCCCATGGCTGTACCCACCTCACAGCAACCCCCAGNGCGGGCACTGGTTCCCATGGCTGCACCCACCTCCCAGAACCCCCCAGCCGTGCCCACCCACCCCCCAAGACCCCCAACAGTGCATCCACTGGGCACACGCTGGTTTTTACTGGTGCTGGAAACCCCTTGGAACGGGGTGGGGGGTTATACAGGAATGGGGGCAAACTCCAGAGAAATGGAGCCAGCAAGTCTCTGACCGGGCAGGTGCCCCTCCAGTGCTGGGGGGGTGGGCACAGTGCCATCCCAGGTGCGGGGGCTGCCCCCCACCCTGGCAGGTCCCTTGGAGCATCTCGCTGCGATCCCGTTACAGGAACAGTCCCAACCATCCCTGGAAGTCCCCGTGCTGGGCTGTGGAGGTCCCTTTTGGGGTGACCGTGATGGGAGGGGGCCTCACCCGCTCTGTGTGCCCCCCCCGTGCTGCAGTGCCCTCCGTGCCATCTCCAGGGCCCCGTCACGGCTCCGGTTGCCGCCGATGAAGCCGCTGGCGTGGACGAAGACGCAGCCGGGAATGCCGGAGAGCTGGGACAGGGCCTCATCCCGCAGCCCCCGCCACGCC
Organism: Pachyramphus minor; assembly: GCA_013397135.1. NCBI lineage: Eukaryota > Metazoa > Chordata > Aves > Passeriformes > Tyrannidae > Pachyramphus > Pachyramphus minor. The sequence goes on along the minus strand of VYXB01002046.1, from coordinate 61,891 downwards.
TCGGGCAGGGGGAGCCTGGGGGGGACACGGGGGACAGCGGGTGAATGGGGGTATAGGGGGCAGAATGGGGGTACAGGAGGGCAGAGGGGGGGTGTACAGCGTGAGGGGAGGGGTCTCACCGGCTCTGGAAGGTGTGGGGTCCTGTGGGGACGCTCTGAACCCGCCACTGCCCGCTCCGGTCTGGGAACAGCACGAGCTGGAGCGGCCTGGGCAGGGCCAGCTCCTGCTCCAGCTGGAAAAGGTGCTCCTTCCAGGGGCAGCCGCCCTGGGGCAGCTCCAGCACCTGCCCACTCGAGTCCACCTGAGAGGGGGGGACACTGGGCACTCTTGGGGACGGTCCCCAGAGCCCCCACATGGCCCCAGGGCTCATCTCCCCCCCTGAGGCTCAGAGACCCCCACAGGTGTAGGGGGTGTGGATGTGGGGGCAGAAGGGTGGGCAGAGTGGGGGTGCAGAGCCCTGTGTGGGGGCACATTGGGGGCTGCAGGGCTGTGCAGGGAGGTTCATTCCCAGGTGATTTGCCCTCCCCACACCCCAAAGCTCCCCTCCCACTTTCAGACACCCCCAGGCTGGTGGGTGGTACCTCGAAGCGGCGCCGAACGGCCTCTTCCACCAGTGCCCGCGCCGGCAGCCAGGCCCGGTGGTAGAAGTCGAGTCGGTCCATGAACTCGCCCCCCACCAGCTCCATCGCCCGCCTGAACCCTGCCTGGGGGCACACCAGGGGGTCAGGGAGGGTCCCCGAGCTGGGTGTCCCTGATGGGCCGTGTTGCCCATGCCCACCTCAGTGTCCTGGTCGGGGTCGTTCCAGCGGGGGTTCAGGTGCCCCACACGGGCGCTCAGGGTGGTGGTGAGGGCGTAGCGGGGCTCCCCCTCCGCCTGCGCGATCCCGTTGTCGATGGCATCGATCTCCTCCACAAAGTTCTCGTAGAGCTGGGAGGGGGACAGTGAGGGGACAGCGGGGACAGTGAGGGGACAGCCAGGGGGGGGAAAGCAGGAGAGGGGACAACAGGGCTTGCACTGGAGGTGGCACAGCATAGCCCAGCTACACACCAGGGGCTGCCACAAACTGGTCCCCTCTTTCCTGGGATCTCCTGTGGGGTGACTCCCTGCCCCAAAAGGAGCTGCCCTGGGCAGAGCTGTGGCGCTGAGGGGGGGGTCAGAGCCCCCCGTACCTTATCGTACAGCGCTGTGACCACGGGCCCGTCCTCCGGCTGCCCCAGGAGCGCCGCCAGGATCTGGGAGCCGAAGTGACAATAGACCAGCCCGGCGCTGCTCAGCTTCGTGCTCCAGGGCTTGTCGGGCCGGAGGCTCCTCATGGACTCTGCGAAGGACCTGCAGGGCCCCGGGGGGGTCAGCGCCAGGGACCCCCGGGGACGCCGCTGTGGGAGCGGGCGGGCTAGGGTGGGGGTCTCACCTCTGGTGGTGGTCGTAGCGGTGCCGCTCGGGGTCGTACTCGCCCCCCACGTCCACCACCACGTCACACTGGGCCAAGCGCTGGGGGTCCCGCGTCCGCACCACCTCCGCGTCCTGCCGGGGGGCACGCGGAGCATGAGGGTCCCCCGGAGCACCGGGGACCCCCGAGAGCTGCCCCCGGGGGCCGAGCAAAGGCTGAGAGCTTCAGGGTGATCGGGGTGGGACCGGGGACCCCGAGAGCTCTGGAGTGACCCCCAGGTGACAAGGGATCCCGAGGAGGGGTTTCAGGGGTGACCCCCAGGCGGGTCCCCGAGCAGCTACTGGGTTGGTCCCAAGGACCCCCACGCGGGTGCGGGGGACCCGAGGGTGGCCGCAGGTGGGACCGGGAGCCCCGAGCGAGATAACAGGGGAACCCCGAGGAGGGAGCCGAGCCCCAGTAGCGCACGGTGCGAGGTGCCGGTGCCGCCGCACGGAGCCCGGGGCCGTACCCGGTAGCGCGGCAGGAGCCGCAGCAGGAAACACGCGAGCACCTCGTCGCAGTGGAAGGTACCGTCGTGGGTGCCGATGAGCGCGGCGGGCTCGGGCCGCGGCCGCTTCTGCCCGGCCGCAGTGGTGACGGAGCCCCCGGTCTCGATCCCGCTCCCGGCCATGGAGGAGCCCCGGATCCCAATCCCTGCCCCGACCCCAGTCCCCGCCATGGCCGCCATGAGGCGGACGGTGCGCGAGGGGCCCCGCATGGCCCCGCCCCTGGACACGCCCACTCCACCAGCAGACCCCGCCCCATTCCCGCGCCGATGCCTTTCCCGTCACGCCCCCCCAGTTTCCAGCCCCACCGCCCTCCCCCGCGCACGCGCAGCTGGTTACGGCCGCCCGCCGCGAGGGGCGGGGCCAATGCACGGGGTTCGTGGGGAGGGCGCCCCCTGGCGGCCGAATGAGGGGATACAACATGGGGACAGAGGGACGGGAACAGGGACACACGGACATGGGGACGGGGACACTGGGACAGGCACAGACGGACAGGGACACGGAGTCACAGGGACACAGGGACAGGGACACACGGACAGGAACACGGAGTCACACGGACACTGGGACAGGGACACACGGACAGGAACACGGAGTCACAGGGATACGGGGACAGGGACACTGGGACAGGGACAGACGGACAGGGACACACGGAGACTGGCGGACGGATGGACACACAGGGATGGACACGCAGGGACGGATGGATGGACAGACGGACACGCAGCCCCCACGCCAGCCCGGGGCTGTGTTGATTTGCCCAAGCAGGAGTTTATTGGCCGGAGCAGCAGCGGCGGGAGCCGGGTCCCCTCCAGACACTGTGCACGGCCCGCGGGGGGCTGTGACTCCTCTTCCCGAGCTCCCAAATCCCAATTCCCCCTTCCCGGGGTTCGCTCCACCGGCCCCGGGTCGGAACAGTGACACGGAGCTGCCTCCAGGGCTGCTTCCAGCAGGACACAGAACACGGCAGGGTGAGCTGGGACTGTGGTCACCTCCACATCCTGGGGGTCGTTCCCCATCCCAGGGCGTTGTTCCCCCATCCCGAGAGATGTGTCTGAGCCGGTCACCTGTGGGGACATGGCCCCTCTTGGCTGGGACTCGGGGTGTTCAATCCCATCAGCTTCGGGACGTGGAAGTGGGCAGGGGGTGAGTGCTGCGGGATTTAGGGTGGGAGCAGAGGATGGTCAGCGGTGCCCTGAGTCCAAAACCACCCCAAGTGCTTCTCCTTCCCAACAGCCCCACTGTCCAGGTGAAAACAAGAAGGGATTTGAGGCAGCCCAGCCTCAAAACATCCATAAAGAGATAAATTGGCTCACACAGACAGCAGGGAAAGCTGCTCCCTGGAGGGAAACCACATGGATCCAGGTCCATCCCTGCCAACCCGCCCCCCACGGGTGGGCAAACAAAGCAGGACTTCCAGGAGCACGAAACCAAACCCAAGGTACAAAACTCCTGCCCGGGAGCTCGGGAAAGGCCGGGCTGGCTTCTCCCTTCCCCCCGTGGGTGGCTCAGCCCCGCGGGACACCCGAGTCAGGAGATCTCGTTGCCGAAGACCTCGAGCACGAGCGGCGTGAGCTGCATGCTGTGCTCGGGCTGGAAGGACAGGCAGCGGTACTGCCGCGAGTGCTCCTCGTTGAGGCTCCGCAGGTCCGCCAGCTTCTGGATCATCTTGGCGTAGAGCAGGCGGCTCCCCGGGGGTGGGTGCCGGCAGCGGATGTAGGTCTGCAGGATCTCCGAGAGCCTGTCCTGCAGGGATTCCACCAGCGAGGTGTCCTGCACGCCCGGGCGGTCTGGGGAACACCAGGGGGACGCTGAGTTGGAAGGGACCCCCCCGAGCATCGTCCGATCCAACCCTCAACTGCCCCCAAGGGTCACCCCATGTGCCCCAGGGGATCATCCAAATGATCCCTGAGCTCTGCGCCCACTGCCCTGGGAGCCTGTTCAGTGCCCAACCACCCTCTGGGGGAAGAACCTTATCCTGAGATCCAACCTGGCCCTGACACAGCTCCAGCCCTTCCCTGGGGTCCCCCCAGAGCAGAGCTCAGTCTTGCCCCTTCTCTGCCCCTCCCAAGGGAGTCGTAACTGCAATGAGGTCTTCCCTCAGTCTCCTCTTCTCCAGCTGGACACACCAAGTGCCCTCAGCCACTCAAGGCCCTTTCCCCACCTTCGTTACCCTCCTTTGGATGTTCCAACAGCTCCATATCTTCCCTATACTGCAGTACCCTAAACTGCCCCTGATATTCAAGGTGACTCCCACCCCTTTTTTTGGGGGGGACACGCCAAACCCTGGGCAGGTCCACAGCCCTGCGTGGTCCTACCTGGGGATAGGATGCAGATGGCCATGAGGAGCACGTGCTCTTCCTCGTGAAGGTTCAGCTTCTTCAAGCCAACCTGGAATTTCACGAGGGGCTCCAGCAGGTCCATGCTGTGGCCAGCTGGGAAGAGAAGGACCTTTAGCACGGCTGGCTCTGGAAGAGGATCTCCCATGGAGCTCAGCAGCTCCTCCAGCACAGCAGGCACAGGGGAAAGGCACTTTTGATACAGCTCAAAGCACATTGGATTTAACTGCAGTTTTTCCCGGTGGTTTCTCTAAGGCAGGAGTTTATGGAACAGATTTTGCCTTTGGAATCCATAAAGACAATTCACCTGCAGGCATTTGGCCTCCTCCTCCTCACTTCCATGACTGTGAGGCCCTTCCAAGTGCAGGGAGAGATTTAAGGTCCTGTTCTACCACCTGCACCCCTGTTCTTAACATCAACCCTCAAATCCTCAAGCAGAAGAGGTTCAGGGCAGGGCCCAGCACCTTTCCTGCTGGGTGCAGAGGGAATGGCTTCCCAGGGAAAAATCCATGGGATTTCTGCACCTGAACTTAAGGCTGGGATGAGATTCCCTGGTGGGAGAGGGTCTGGCAGCTTTACCTTGGGTGACGTCGCTGACCCTGTACTTGAAGTCGTTGCTGCCGCAGGTCCAGCTCATGTCCTCGAGGGTGAAGGACTGGTTGGAGCGCAGCATGATCACCTCGATGGCACTGGACTTCAGCAGGACAATCTGGTCTTCTGCTGACAGGTCCCTGCACCACAAAGAGGGGAGGTTGAGGTGAGACTTGGCCACGAGCAGAGGGACAGAAACCACCACCCCCATCAGTTACCACATCCCTGGGTCAGCCCAGCTCTTCCCTCCCCACAGTTCCTGTGTCAGGTGTCCTGCAGGTGCTTTTGTCCACACCCTGGGCACCAGCCTGGAGTGAGAGAGGACATGAGGGTCCTTCACAAACCCCTCAAGGTGCAGCATCTTGAGTTGTTTCACTGACAGAGTTTGGGGGAGTTTTCCAGAGTTTGGAAAGAGAGGAGAACCCCAGGAAGGAGCAGAGACAGAAAACATCAAAATAGGAACAGGCCTGGGAAGAGGAGACGGCTGAGGGACAGCTGTGAAGGCAAAGCAGAGAACATGATCTGGCTGTGGAGGGTAGGACGGGATTCCCAAGAGTGGAAAACCACCTTGAATGCCAGATCTGGGAGCAAACGCCTCACCTGAATCCCGGGATCATTTTGGCAAAGCCGATCACCTTCTGTATGCTGTAGCTGACCAGGTCAGCCAGGTGTGGGAGCATGGAGAGCTGGGAGAACTCGAGGTTCATGGAGGAGCTCTCGTCGCTCTCCTCGGAGAGGACCAGGTTCGAAAACATCTGGGGCTCCATGGACTCTGGAGAGAGGGAGACGCTCAGAGGGTGACGGTGCAACAGCCCCAGGAGGGTTTTACAGCTAAAAGAGCCCCCAAGGAGGTAAAACAAGGGTCTGAAGGGTCAGATTTAGGCCAAACTACTGCATTTCTCCCCTGTTTCACCCCTGGAGAAGTGAGTGTGGTACCTGGGAATGTGCTGAAGGCATCGGAGCCGAAGAGATCAGTGGAATCCTCCTCCGACAGGTCCTGGGTGAGGACAGAGGAGGATTTTGTTGCCCCCCTGTTGTTGGGGTTGTTCCTCACGGGGGGCTGGAAGAGAAGAGAAGAGCAGGGCGTGAGGAACGGGGCTGGGAAAGGGAGATGTGTGGAGGTTGTTTTGCTGCCATGAGCAGTGAGGGCTCTGCAGGGGGATTTTTAGCTCCTCTCTGAGGATGAGCTGTGGGGTCAGAGGGGTTTGGAGCATCTGGGGGCTGCCCCTGGGGGTGGGGGTGGTCCAGCCATACCCGGAACTTGGAGAAGTCGGCGTAGGTGGGGTCGTAGGTTTTGCGATGGGCCTCGAGGAGGATGTCAATGATCCTCTGCTGCTCCTCCGAGAGCTTGGGCTTCAGGCTCTCCTTGAGCGCCTCCTCCTCCTTGCGCTTCAGGATCATCTCCCGCTTCCTCTGCACCTCCTCGTCCGTCAGGATGACTGTGGGGCAGGGGAAGGGTCAGAAACAGGGGCTGGAGCAACCCCAGGCTGCGGCAGAGAGTGTCCCCATCACCCAGATAATCAGTTATTGGACCTTCATCAACCCCACCCTGCTCTCACCTCGGCTGCCGGGTCACGGCTTCCCGCTGTGCCCGGCAGTTTATGGTGCTTTTAGGCAAGGACTGGGTGAGATAAGGCCACATGAGCACTGCCACACGCCTGCTCTGCTCCTTTGCTGTTTGCTCTGTGCTTTCCAGGTGACAGAAATCCTGATCCCGCCAGACTCAGGTCAGTGGGTTCACCCGGTGCCCAGCGCAGCTCTGCTGCCACCCTGGCTGTCCAGCAGCACTTCTGCAGCATCCCCAGGGGAGTTCTAACCTTGTGTTTAAGCCAAGGGCACACATAAACATCCCCCACTGCCAGGGGTGGGTATTTATGGCTTTGTGTTAGGGGTGATAGCCCTTGGAAGCAGCCGAGGGTTGGACTCCGAGGCACTCGGATTGTCCTGCTTATTTAGGGAAGGGGAGCAGCCACAGACAATCTGGGCTCAAATCTTAACTTTACAAAAAAGACCTTGGAGACCTGAATGGCCTGAGAGGGCTGAAAGAGAAGAAAAGCACATGGAAGCTGCACAGATCTCTTGGGTCCAACCTCCATCCCCCGTAGCCGCGTCACCCGCTCCTGAAATCGCTTGGTAACACACATCCACCTAAAAATAGCCATTCCCCTTCCTCAGGCTGTTATTAGCCCTTTCCCCAGGCATTACAGAAAACCCCAAGCATGTTATCTGATGCCGAGGTGGCTCAGCCTGCCCTGTGTGAGGAGATCTGACTCCGGGCGAGCCGAGGTGGAATTTGGGCCGAGAGGTTGGCGAAGGGCAGAGGGAGCTGCAGCCACGAGGCCCGGGGCAAGGAGCTGTTTGCTGTCCCTGCTCCTTTAGCCAAAGGCATTTTTCCAACCCATTTTCAGACTTGCACAATCTCAGAGGGCACCAGAAGGTCTCGGAGAGACGGGAGTGAGCAGTTAGAGCTGAAAGGTCGCCTCTGCCACCTTTATCGGTCTCTCCCAAGCCGAAGTATTCCATGATCCCAGGAACATTAGACTGGATTGGAAAGATAAGGATGTTTCTGTGCTGGGGTAAGACTGCAAGGGAAGTCAGCTTGGGGTTTCCCACTCTTTTTTAGGGAATCCAGCCCTCAGCCAGGCTGGCAACTGTCTGGCAGTGGCATTTCTCAGCCTGGCAGGAGCTGTTTCTGCTGCTGAGCTGCAAACCTGAAACACTCCATGCCAGAGGAACCAGCTTTCCCACAGGAGCAGGGATAACATGGATGAGGGATGTCAGTGCAGTGCCCTCCCCTCCACTGCTTTATAAAGCGCTGGGGAAAAGGACTCGATGCTTATTTGGACTCCCAGGAGGGTGGGAGTGGGAATACAGGACTGGGAAGTGGCTCAACACCTGCACTGAGGTCCCAGCTCCCACCCCAGCTCTGAGCTTTCCAAGCACTGAGCCAGAGCCACCCAGCCACAGACTCCTGGCACAGCCTCTGTGGGCTGCCCTGACCCCAAATCCATGTGGAGGCTGAGATAACATCTGCCCATCACGTCCAGCCAGACACTGGCCCTGTGTGGAGACGCCACAAGGCAGAAGATAAAGCCACAGTCAACACTGTGGGCAGCACCGGGATTGTGGAGCACGAGGACACAGGGATACAGGGTGAGGGTCCAACTCTGCACCCCTGGACAAAACCAGGGGTTGGAAGGGCTGCATGACATGGGGGAGCAGCACAAAGGCTCCATCAACCAGGAAAGAGCAGCCAAATGTAAAAGAAAAAGGAAGTTTAGGAAACATCTGGGAGTTCTGGAGCCTGGCAGCGGCTCCTGAGCTTGGGAATGACACATCCCATGCTTAGAGCAGCAGGGATGTCTTGGCTTTGAGGGCCAGCACCTCTTTGGGAAGTGGAGGAGAGCAGGAAAGGTCGTGTCCCTCCCTGCTCACCCTCACCCTACACAACCACAACCCTTCCTGCTCCCCTGAGCTTCCCCATTCCCCTCCTGAGCATTCAGGGAAATTCCAGGGAAATTCCTTCCCATTTCTGCTCCTCTCCCTGGCTCTGAGCTGATGCTTTGGTTCTGTTTTTGTTCTCCTCCCCTCTGGGGATTTTCAGCCCTGAGATCATAATCGACCCTGGTGGGGAGCACCAGCTGCTCGTGACCCCAGCCAGATCCCAGCAAGCCTTTTCCTTGGAAAAGGGATAAGGACTGACTGGCACCACCTTCTCTGGAGAACACATGAAGACTGAGAACACAGGAGCTGTTAAAGGCTGGGGGAGAAGGGGCAGAGACACTGGGAGGTGAATTCCCTGAGGGAGCCCATCCAACACCCCAGGGTGTGGGTCCAGCCCCCGAGGGATGGATGTCCCTTCCTCAGCTCCAGGCTGCTGGAAAAGGGCAGTTTTGCAGGGAAGGAGTAATTCCCTCCCCCATTTTCTGGCCACCTAAACCAGTGGCACAGCAGGTGGGACAGTCCAACACCAGACCCTCAGCCCTGCTTTAAAGCCCATTCAATCCAAGCATCATCCCAGGAAAAAAGCAGCAGGAAGGGAAGCCAGAGGCATCTGTAGGCTGGAGACCTGAGTGACAGGAACATTCTCAAACAACACAATCAACAGCCTTGGGGAAGACACCAACCCCCTCAAAAGCTTCAAGATGCCTTATTCAATCCAAAAATAACATCAGTCTCTGGCAGCAAAGTCCATGGGAGGCTATTTTTAGTCCTGTGGGGTTGGTTTTGGTTAATCCAGGCCCAGTTTGCTAACAGGGTCACTTAAACGTTAACTCCTGCCCTGGCATCTGGCACCTGGAGCAAACAGCTTGGCATCTCTGCCCAGGAACCCTCCAGCCTGCCTTGAGTAATTAGTGCAGGTCAACACATCTCTGAAATTAGCTCCAAACGAGCCTCAAATGAGGCGCGTGACCGGCGCCCACCATGGGCTCCTCGTGCTCCCCGAAACACTCCCCTGTGTGGCCTTTTTCTCCCTCTAGTTTAAAGGAATAAGATCCAGGGATTTCCCCCTTTCATCAGGGATCTTTAGAACCGTGGAATATTCAGGTGTTGCTTCCCTGAAAACCCCTCCACGTCCCGATTTCCCGGAGGACCGGGAGGCTTTGGGTGGCACCCGGTGGCATCAAGGCACTGCTTGTTCCCTGCTCAGCCCAAAAGGGAAGGAGAACCTCTTCCCTTATCCAGATTTCCAGGTCCATGGACACCTCTGGCCATGGTCTCCCAGCAGGAGCTGTTATTGGGTTTGAACACTCCAGGAACACCAACCTCCCCCCGAGGACCTCGTGCGACGTAGGAGGGAGCACGTCAAACACCTTTTATTTTTTAAAAGCTGCTTATCCACAAATATAGCTGAGGAGAATAAATATTTGGGCAACATTAACGTGTTTGGATTGGGTTAAAAACTACTTTACTTCCCTCTGCTGTTTGTTTAAGTCTCTGCTGTGCACGTGGCTGGAGGGACCCACATGGCAGAGCCCCAAAAAAGAAAGAGCCCAGAGCTCCAGAAGGGGAAAGCACAATCCAGCTCTGTTGGAAAGGATGGAACTTTAAAATAATTTTTGTTAATGGTTTGAATTAACTCCTAATTCACTGTTTTAATTAATCATAGACAATATATGTTAATTATAAATAGTGTGCTGTTCTTAAATTGCTCTCAGCCAGCATTTAGCAAAGTTGTCATAAGGTGCTTTTGTGGGAATGCAGCTTGTGGGAGAATTAAGTTTTAATTGAAGTTAATTAAAGCCTTAATTTAAATTAAGGTTTTGATAAACTAACTCTGATTTCCTTCAATGTACAAAGCCTGGGAGGGGAAGATGGATTGTTGAAGGTGGACATCTGGAATGTAGAATTTATGGACCACAAGGACATCTTACAGAAAGCAGAAGATAAAGAAGAGACCAACAAAGGCTCAGCCTTTGTGTTGGAAAGTCCCTACTGGTGGAGAAAAGACACTAAAATGACTAAAAGTATGGACTAATCAATAAAAACAGTGAGGAATCAATAACCAATAGATAATTATCACTAATTAGTGACAGAGAAGTTTGTAATTCAGAACCAGTCGACATTGATTTCTTTGCTCAGACACAGGACACAAAGGGTGAGGAAAAAACCCACGTCCACTGGAATTTGCAGGACTGCCCCTCTGAAAGAGAACTGATGGGAAAATAACCACAAATATCGTTCTCAAAAATACCTCCTTTCTGCTCCAAGCAGAGAGGACACAGGAAACATTCTGCCCAAACCCAAAACATGCAGAAAAACGTCTTTATGTAGTAACTGATAAAAACATGGATATATTTTAGGCATGGATATATCCTTCAGGTGTCAGGAGGTGGTTTTTTTTCTGTCTAAGCCCCACAGTCAAATCCGGGCTCACACCTAAAATTTAACCAGCAAATTTGCCCTCACCCTTTGGCCCTTGGAGAGGGAGGCCCTCAACCCAGGGCCCAAGAGATTCAAGATGCAACAGAATCAACCCCAAACCCCCCTGGGTGCTCCCACAAAAAGCTGGTGCCCCTCAAGAGCCAGGAAAAACCACTTGTCCCCGGAAAAGCAACTCCTGGATCACTCCAGTGCCCCCAGGAACGGCCTCGGTCGCTAAACGAGGCTCCTCTCAATGATTAACCCGCCACATCCTCTGCCCTTTGCATCCCCCTCGAGCCCAGGGAGGGTGTTGAGGTCTTGCACTGCCCTTCCCACCCCTGGGGACAGAGAGGGAAGTGGGCCTGGCCAGCTGGAGCTGGGATGTGCCCCGTGGGGCCCGTGGGGTCGTACTCACACTCCTTCATCATGCCGATGTCCACGCAGCGCTTGAGCCGGCACGCCTGGCAGTGCCGCCGGTTGTCCTTGGTGATCTTGCAGTCCCCATTGAAGGGGCAGGTGAACATGGCCTTCCTCTTCATGCTCCTCCTGGGGAAGGGCAGAAAAACACCCAGTCAGCACTGGTTTGGCTGCTCCAAGGGGCTGCTCCAAACGTGGGGAGGACGAACGCGGCTCCCGCACGGCAAAATGCTGCCAGGGGGGGTGCTGGGGGTGCTGGAGGTGCCTCTGAGCTGGTTGTGTTCAGCTGGAGAAGGCCAAGAGAAGACCCTGAGATGAGCTCAGCTGGTTGGAGCCCCGTGGTAACAACACCAAAGGTGTGGGGTCAACCCCTGGACAGGTCATTGCCTTAAAAGCTGGACGTGATGGTTCTTGTGGGGCCCGTCCAGACCCTGAGATTCTGGGATTCTGTGAAACTGGAGAGGCTGCACCTGGTTTGGGTGCATCTACAGCTTTGAGTGAGAGGTTCTGGCACTGCTGGACAGTGTGGAGAAGGAGAACTTCTTACAAGGACACAGCCAAGGAGTTCAACCACAAGTTAATCCTAGAATGGTTTGGCTGGGAAGGGACCTTAAAGCCCATCCTGTTCCAGCAGGGACACCTTCCACTAGACCAGGTTGCTCCAAGCCCTGTCCAACCTGGCAGGTAAAGCAGCTTTCTGGATCTGGACAGGTATTTTGAAGGCCATGAGAAGGGTGGAAGGATTGCAGAGAAACAGCAGCAACAAAAGAAACCAGAGTGGGGGCCCTGTTATTAAACATTTACCCACCTTTAAGCCTGGCTTTGCTGGAATAACTGGCTGGAGCACATGTTTGTGTGTGCAGGAGAAAAGAAATCTCAGTGCAGGATACAAGGGAAACAACATTTAAAATAACAAGCCTCTCTTCCACCAAAACCACACTGTGCCATGTTAACCCACTGCTGCAGCCGGGGCTGTAAATCTTCCAAGGACAAAGGGTCAAAGAGTCAGAGCCAAAAAATCTTCCAAGGCAAAGGATCAGAGGGTCAGAGCCAGAATTTTCCAAGGCAAAGGGTCAAAGCCAGAGCTCCCAGGAGGACCTTCCTGCAGGGTGAGAGGCACTAAAATGGCACTTTCCAGGCTGAGCTGCTCCATCAAAAGGGCAGTTTCTCCACTGCCTTTGGAGAGTCACTTTGCCTTGGATAAAGTTCCTCAGTGAGCAAAGCTCCTCTCTGGATTTGGGAAGGTTTCTAAAGGTGCCTGGGTTTATGTGAGGTGGTTTGGAGTGGAGGGAAACCAAGCCCTGGGTGCTGCCAGGCTGGAAAGGCAAAGTGGGGATGTTCCCAGGGGAAGAACAGGGCAGAGATGCAGCTCCAAGAGAGCTGGGAGGGACTTTGGACAAGGGCCTGGAGGGACAGGACAAGGGGGAATGGCTTCCCACTGCCAGAGGGCAGCGTTAGGTGGGATATTGGGAAAGAAATTCCTCCCTGTGAGGGTGGGGAGGCCCTGGAATAGATTTCCCAAAGGATGCCCCATCCCTAGAAGTGTCCAAGGCCAGGTTGGAGGGGGCTTGGAGCAAGCTGGGGTGGTGGAAGGTGTCCCTGGCCATGGGGTGGGATGAGATGAGCTTTGAGCTCCCTCCCACCCCAAACCTTTCTGGGATTCCACGAATCCTGAAATCTGCCACAAGTCAACGCTGAGTTCAGTGTGAGGATGAGGAGTCTCCTGCCACAAAAAGCCCCTCTTGGAGCACTAAAACCCCCCTGCAAGACTGAGCTGATGGGGCACAACCCCTGCACCACAGGGGAGGTACCGAGGGGGGGACACTGAGGGGCCCCCCCCAGCCCCAACCAGAGGGTACAAATATAAATACACATATAAATATAAATATAAAATATGTCCTCGGGCTGCAGAGCCAGCAGCATGTAATTAGAAGCTATTTTAGAAAGGGAGATGCCAACAAAGAAGCTTTGCTCTCCCTTTACCTGACATGAATAAACGATTTTAGGAAAATTAACAGAGGAGAGGGGGCTGGCAGAGCCCTCCCTAAACCACCTCACGCCACAAAATCCCTGTTTCACTCAGCCACTGGCTCTCAGCTTGGCAAACTTCAGCTTTTCCCTGGGGTTTCCCTGTTCTCCAAGATCAGCAGGACATCTGCTGCCCCACAACAGGGACAAGCAGGGCTCAGCTTGAGGGTAAGTCAGGATTTGGAGCTGAACACCCCAAAAATCACCTCCCCTTTGAGCAAACAACTGTGTTCAGGAGGCTCTGGGGCCAGCAGGCAGCTCATCTTTTCCCCCACAGCCCAGGGCAAGGCTGGGGAATGCACAAACAAGCTGGAGAAACACGAGGCCCTCGGGCAGGGAAAGATGTCCTGTGTCCAAGGGCAAGCCAACATTATGGGTTTGGAATGAAAATTGCAGTTTACACGAGGCCAGGGCACAGGAGCTGCTTTGCTGCCCCTCCAAGGTCCCGGCTGTCGGCTCCCAGGGGCCCCCAGTGACACCAGTAGGGCCGGGGAGGGGCTGCTGGACCCACACAGCGGGAGCTCCCGCCGTCTGGCTCAAGGGTATTTTTATAAAACTCCAGAACCAGCTATTTCAAGGCTCATTTAAGAACCCCAGGCCGCTAAAAATAACGAGGCTCCCTCCCTGCTCCACGCCAGCCCCGGGGTGGGAGCCAATACACCCAGGGGGGTGAGGGCTTGGCAGAGCTCCGAGGTCGTGGGGGCTGCTCCTGGGCCCTGGCATGGAGAGCAATGTCACCCCTCAGCACTGGTGAGGGCAGGGGATCTCCCTGGTGCTCTCAGGGTGCCCATCTCAGGGGCAGAAAGTGTCCCTGCATCAGGGGGAAGCTGCAGGAGGAACCAGGGAAGCCACAGAAGCCTCAGCCAAGGGGTGGTGGAATAAATCCCTCTGGCTCAGGTGCTGCTTCAGAGCTCCTGAGCAAACAGCAGAGCCCAATAAAAGGTCCCTGTTGCCCTTGGCATCATCAGCAAACTGGACTTTGAAGCCAGCAGAGCCAACAGGCTGTTTGTGCTGCAGGCTACGTGCACCCGGAGGTGCCAATAAATCCCTAATTAACGGGGTCATTAAACCCAGGACCTCCTGGGGGACTTTGAGCAGGGGGAAACTGTGTCCCAGGTACATCCCAAAGGCAGGTGAGAGCCTCCAGAGAGGTCCTGCAGCAGTTCTGCTGCCACCCCCACGAGCCAAGGCTCAGGTCGTGTCCCTCCACCACCCGCTCCAGGCACAGCAGGACTGGTCCCAGCCCGGCCCAGGGAGGGAGAAAATAACCTCACAGCCAGAGTTCACTCAGCAAAAGCTGGGATACACCCCCTGGGCTCCATATTCCCATGAGATTCCCAGCTGCTCACCCTCTTGCAGCCCTGGGAGTGCTCAGAAATCGATACCAGGGCGGGGATTTTCTCCAAGATCTGCGAGCTGGAAGTTGAAAACCAGCGTGTTATAAACCCCGAGGCAAAGGGAGGCACAGCTTCCCTGGGGCAGTTTTAGTGCCCAGGCTCTCCCAGCAGCAGAAAGCACTTCAATGCTGTGGCAGCAGCAAGAATGAATTAATTCAGGGACTGAAAAAGGTGTGTAAACAAGCCAGTGTAAACAAGAGGGGAACGCACCAAGACCTGGCCTGGGGAGAGTGTGCCTGGAAAGCAGGATTAAAAAGTAGCAAGAGCCTTAAATTGAAAATAAAGGCTTTGATTGGGGCATGAAGGGCTGGCTAGAGAGGAGGGCTTGGCACACAGCAGTGTCTGCTCAGAAATACTGTCCCAGGTGAGGGTCCTGCACGATTCCAGGGGTGTGATAACACAGATGGGGCTCAGGGGGGTGCAAGAGCCATGTCACGCTCAGGAAAGGGGCACTGGCCATTGCAGGGGCCAAAATCCAGCCTGTTGTCACCACAGGGATGGGGAAGGTGGCAGGGAGACCAGAGCAGAGCAGGGCAGAGCACCTGGAAGAAGAGTTTAGCAGCAGGAATTGGGGAAAATGTCGTGGTGAGGAAAGGTTGGCTCAGCTTCAGAGCCACCGTGGCTGAAAACAGGTCACGGAAAACTGTGGTGTGTGAAAAGCCCCAAATTCCTGCCAGAGGAGGAGTTATGGCTTTGCTGCAGAAGTTCAAGCCCTGAAAGTGCTCAGCTCAAAGAGCTAAACTGAGCCTTGCTGGTGCAGAACACTTGAGCAAGGCTCTTCCCAGCCCATCCCACGCCATCCTCACCATCACCATCATCATCACCTGCCTTCGTTTCACCAGCAATTAGTCATTCTCTCACTTGGTGCAAGTGCCCTGGACTCCCACGAGGAGGGGTCAGTCCTGGGGCATTGCAGGGACAGGGGTCAAACTGAGCCTTCACCAAAATGCTGCCTCCCCTCAGCCTCCTCTTCCCCACCTGGACACACCAAATGCCCTCAGCCCCTCAAGGCCCTTCCCCACCCTCGTGCCCTCCTTTGGACGCTCTCTAACCGCTTCAAATCTTATATTTCTGTGCCCCAAACACCTCACCCTGGCAGGTGCAGAGCAGGACAATCCCCTCCCTCAGCCAGTGATGCCCCCTGGCACACACCCGACCCTCCTGGGCACTGCTGACCTGGGGCCACCCCGACCCCCAGGCCCTGGCAGCGCTTTCCAGCGCCTCATTCCCGACTCCTGCTCACCTGAAGAAGCCCTTGCAGCCCTCACAGGTCATGGCATTGAAGTGGAAGCCGGTGGCTCTGTCCCCGCAGACGCCGCAGATCCGCGGCACGTTCCTGTCGCAGTCGGGGTCGGGCAGGGACGTGCTGGCAGCCCCGGGCTCCATGTCTGGGGGGGATCAAAGCCAGGGGTTTATTTTGTCAGGATGTTATCACAGGGACACAAAAAGCCAATTAGATGCAAATAAAGGATTTTTTGGGGGGGTTTTCTCACCCCACCCTTGGCTTTGGGGTGGGGTCCCACCACCACAAAGCTGGGTCGCACAGTGCTGAGATGGGAGGGACACACAAGGGTCACCCTCAGCCCTGCACAGGACCCCCCCAAAATCCCACCCTGTGCCCTAGAGGATCATCAAACATTCCTGGAGCTCTGTCAGGCTCGGTGCTGTGCCCACTGCCCTGGGGAACCTGTTGGTGTCCCCTAAAAAACAGGGTTAATCCCCCTCCCCACACCCCGCAGAACACACTCACAGCCCTTCGTGGCGCTTCAGTGGGAGAACTCCTCCAGCTCACCCCACGCCCTGAGCATTTCCTTTGCCCCTTTTTCCTCCAGAAAGCCTCTGGGGGGAGCAGAATTGGCCCTAAACCCCAGGGAAGGGGGGGTGACACAGCCCAGATGCAGCAGAGAATTTCCCTCGTGCTCTGACAGGAAGCGGCAGCACCAGCTCCCGTAAGTGAGAAAAAAACCTAAACATGACTCAAAGTGAAGATTGTTTTTTTAAAAGAAAAAAAAATCCTCCACAGGGCTGTAAAGGAGGGCAGGAGGAAACAGTGCTCCTAGTGCAGATTGCTGGAATGAGCACGAAATGGAGCTTTTAAAAGACTATCCCCTGGCTTGTGATATCCACTGGTGGAAATCTGTCTCTTAGGAACACTGAGTATCTAAAAGCACCAGGAAAATAAAGGTTGTAAACTTTTCCTGGTGCTTTATCTTAGCAAAGGTCACACCGAGGCCGTGGGTGCAGCTCAGCTCACCCTGGGAGCTCCCAGCATCTCCTGGGCCTCAGTTTCCCCCCACAGAGGACAGAGTTATGGCCTCTGTTCATCTCAGGATGAGAAATTTTGAGCTGATTCAGGAGCATCATGCAACCTTTGTTTTTTTTGGTTTAAAGCCTGGCTGAATGTTTTCTCCAGAAGGGCTGAAGCAGCTGCTGCCTCGCTGCATCTCAGCTGCTTTTGAAAGGCTTTGGCTGGTGCTGGACTTGCCCTGTGTTAAACACCCTTTATCAGGCAATCAGTAACTCCAGACAGTGAGTTTGGAGCAGAAATGAGTTCAGGGGAAAGAAAAGAGGATGACCCTACAATTAAAGTCTCCCTGCAAAGCTCTTGCTTGACCCAGAGAGGCCTGGAGTCCTCTCGGTCCTTGCTCTGCCACACAGAGCCCAAAGGCTCCACAGCTCTGCAGCACCTGGAGATGCTCCCAAAGCAACCCCAGGAGCTTGGAGTTCCCCTCCCCTGAAGATTTGCACAGCCAGTGTTCCTGGCAGCTTCAGAGAGGGGTCCTGGTGGTCAGTGCTGCCTGGAGAAAGCTCCCAGGAAAAGACAGACCCAACCCCAAGGAGAACATCCCGTACCTGGGTCTGGAAGATACGCCATGCTCTGCTGCTGCACCTCCCAGGAGTTCTGGAGCTGGGACATGGAGCCACCCACACCTAAAAAAGGCAGACAGGACACGATCTGAGCCAGCCCCAAAAAACTTCCCGAGGCCGGTGACTCAAGGAGCGTCTGAGTGTGTCCTGGTCCCGCTCCGGCCCCTCGGAGCACCGTGCCCGGGGTGGGGTGATCTCCCAGATAATCCTGCCAGCTCAGGTACCACTTGTCTGGTTCCCACACCACCTCCTCAGCCCAGATCCGGGAGGAGATATCCCGGCTCCCGGCCACCCTCTGCGTGCCGGGGTTGCCACGGGAGGCAGAGGAACCCGGTGGAGAACAAAGGAGGGCACAGGAAGGGAAGAGGACAGCGAGAGGTGCTCCAGAGGTGTTCCTTTAACCTCAGTAACAGCTTCTTATCAATTTAAATCTCACAATCCAGCTTGCCAAGCGTGGGGGGCTCGAGGGGCGGCACACACTGCTCCTCACTCCGTGCCCACTCGAAGCCTGTGGAATCACCTGGGTACCCCAAGGGGAAGGTTTTTCTTCCCTTTCCACATTGTTTTGTTCTTCCAGCAGCTCTGGGAAACACCACACTACAACAACCCTTTTTTCCCAGGGACAGAGGCAGGAAAAAGCTTTTCTTGCCTTCCCTGAGCCTCTCCTCAAGCCGTGGGTGACCTGTTCTCACACCAGGTGATGGGTTGGTCATTCCCTCGGGGTCACCCCTGTGTTCAGCACAAACTCACAGACCTAAAGGATGATGGTGCCACAACACAGGGCCAAGGCAAGAGGAGAAACCCACGTCCTGTGGCCAGGCAGCTCATCACACCAGCCTCAGCTGAAGGGTTTTGTCCCCCCCCTCCGTGCTGTGGTGGAGGACAGGGCCAAGAGACACCTTGGGAAAACACCTGCTGGAGGGAACCTGCTCCCTTGGCCATGCAGAGCATCTCTCCATGCTGATGGCACCCAGACAACCTCTTTTTTTTTGGTTTAAAGCCTGGCTGAATGTTTTCTCCAGAAGGGCTGAAGCAGCTGCTGCCTCGCTGCATCTCAGCTGCTTTTGAAAGGCTTTGGCTGGTGCTGGACTTGCCCTGTGTAAAATACCCTTTATCAGGTAATCAGTAACTCCAGACAGTGAGTTTGGAGAAAAAATGAGATCAGGGGCAAAAAAAGAGGATGACCCTACAATTAAAGTCTCCCTGCAAAGCTCTTGCTTGACCCAGAGAGGCCTGGAGTCCTCTCGGTCCTTGCTCTGCCACACAGAGCCCAAAGGCTCCACAGCTCTGCAGCACCTGGAGATGCTCCCAAAGCAACCCCAGGAGCTTGGAGTTCCCCTCCCCTGAAGATTTGCACAGCCAGTGTTCCTGGCAGCTTCAGAGAGGGGTCCTGGTGGTCGTTGCTGCCTGGAGAAAGCTCCCAGGAAAAGACAGACCCCCCTCCCAGGTGTCCCCCTGTCTTGTCACTCCTCTTGTTTCCTCCAGCTCTCGAGTGAAAAAGCAGCAGGTGATTTGGTGATGATGCTCACTGGAGAGTCCCAGGTTTGTGCCAAAAGCAATTCCCACATGGATGACGGGGCTGCTTCAACCATCTCCAGCTTCTTGGGAAATGTTACTCAGCCCCAGGATGGAAGTGACGTCGGAGCGCGGGAGGAGAGACAGGGGAGTTTCCCTCCACCCCCAGGAAAGGTTGCTCAGTCATTAAACTTGACATTTAAGCCCTTCACTTCTTGGAAGTGAAGCAGAATAATTAAGTGTTCGAAGGGCTCAGCTCTTCCCAGCAGCACCAGAGAGGCCAAACCAGTTTCGGGGCTGGTGAGAGCGGAGTCGCAGCCACCCCGTTGTCGCCCCAGCGAAGCCCCCCATGGAGCTGGAAGGACCAGGCTGGAGGCTGAAATCCCCAGGCTCGGTGCTGTGTCCCAGTGAAGCCTGTGAAATCCCAGTAAACCCTGTGAAATGCCAGCAAACCGTCCCCGTGTGCTGCCGCGGGCACTGCGGGAGAGGCCGCTCGCTCCCAGGGAGGGTTTTGTGCTCCCCTGGCT
Organism: Pachyramphus minor; assembly: GCA_013397135.1. NCBI lineage: Eukaryota > Metazoa > Chordata > Aves > Passeriformes > Tyrannidae > Pachyramphus > Pachyramphus minor. Next base: position 42,414 of record VYXB01002046.1, on the reverse strand, counting down.
CACACTCAATTAACACCACACAACCAAAACAACATGATGCTCCTCAGTCTCTCAGCGCCTCTGGCAACGAATTTGCCCTTTTTTTTTTTAAAAAAAAGGCTTTTTTCCAGTCCCAAATCAGCCCATTCATAAGATGCAGCTGCGGCACGCGAGCAACCCTTTTACCCTTAAAAAAGACAATTAAATCATTTCCTTCTGGAGCTCCCTGGAGCCCTGTTATTGAGCTGCTTTCCATGAGATTTATTAAGCAGTGGATTGACAGCTTTCTGGGAAGAGGGAGCTCCCACAGCAGCTCAGCACCAGCCTGTTCAGGGGGAAGCTCCCTGGATTTCCACACGCCAGGATCCCTCGTGCCACCCCTCACCTCCACTTCTCCACCTCAACTCCTTTCCTGCAAGACTTGGAGTGGCTGCAGCTTCCTGGGAGCTGGGCAAGACCTGGCAAGGGCTGGTGGTGCCACGGGACTGGCAGGTTTTCGTGTCCTGACGCAAGTCAGCTCATGCCACCCCTTCCCCCATGGATTTGATTAGGTGTGAAACCCTCCCCTCACGCCCCCAGACCATGGGCACATCCACACAGACATGGAAAGGTGACAATTCCCACCCCCAGAGAGCCCAGACACTCCCAGTCTGCCCCAGTGTGGCTGCAAGGAGTCAGCTGGAGGGAGTGTGTGACAAGCAAAGGAGCCACAAATATCATTTTCAGGAAGGTCAGAAAGACTTAAAGAGAAAATTCCTCTCTGAGGAACAGGAGCTAATCTCATTCCTTGGGAGGAATCAAGCACTTGGGGGCTCCCTAAATGTTCTGTAGGGTGGGAGTGAGTGAGCCTGAACCCAATTACAGCTACCAGTGCTCCCAGTAACGTGGTTAGGAAGGAGCAGCCACATCCCCGGCAGCGAAGATCAAACAGGAGAGCAGACAGAGCAAGGTGTGCTCTGAGCCCTCATCAACCCCCCTGAGACCCTCCAGCAGCACAGAGCCCCTTCTCTGTCACCTCCAGAGTCTGGGAAACCAGAAGGGAAGAGAGGGACAGTCCCCAAATAGCCGGGTTTGGGTTTCCAGGATCATCAACACAGCGATACCACCCTTCCCAACTCCTTTGTGAAGGATGATTACATATTTCTGTATAGACTATTAGATATTTCTGTACAGATTATTAGGTATTTCTGTTCAGATGATCAGATATTGGGAAGAAATTCCCCCCTGTGAGGATGGTGAGGGCATGGAATGGACTTCTCAGAGGAAGCCCCATCCCTGGAAGTGTCCAAGGCCAGGTTGAAGCAACCTGGTCCAGTGGAAGTTGCCCCCTGCCCATGGCAGGGGCGTGGGACTGGGTGGTCTTTAAGGTCCCTCCATACTCAAACTACTCCCCAGGAGGTGTCAGAGCCACCAGGAGACCCTGCAGGAGCTGCAGACCCTGCAAACACACCCAGCCTCCCCCACCCAAAGGTGCAGAGATCGTCCCCCAGCAAACACACGTGAGGCAGGTGGATGTGCTGCTCCCTGTCCAAGACAGGAGCTGGGGGCTGGATTCCAGCACAAATTGCATCCAACCTGGATGGGAAAAGCCTGTTCAACAACCTGGGAGAGGGGCCAAGAGAGCTGGGGCACAGCAGGGACACAAGGGCTGGATGAGACGAGCGTCACGGGGCAAACCCTCGGCGCCTTTGCCAGGCAGAGAAACCACCGGGCCCTTTACAAACCCTTCTCTGCCACATTAGCAAAAGATCTTTGTAAGATCTCACATTGCAATTAGGCAACAAATCCTTACGTGTGCAGGTAAAAAGCAGAAAATATTTGCAAGTGCTGTTGCCCCGACTGGAAGGAATGAAGTAAACAGATTTCCAGATTACGGCTCAGGCACCGCTTCAAAAATGCCTCCAACCTGACTCCTCACTGGCACCACATTTGTCACTTAAACCACAGAAATCAGCCAGAGCCCTCTCTGCACGAGCCCCCAGGACCTGTGAGCCACAGGAGGCCCCACTGGCACCTCGGCTGGATTGCTGTGACCTGGGATTTTTACAGGAGCGACGCGTCCTTTGTCAAACTCTCCTTCAACAAATAATGAAAGCAACTTTTCACGCAGCAGCAACATTGACAGGGGGCTGGCAGAGTTTCCCTTGGTGCATCTTTGCTGTGTTGGGGTTGTTTTTTTTTTGGCTGGCCATGGGAAGAGGGGAAAGGGGAAATTCAGCCCCAGCCCAGCTCAGGCTCTGCCCTCATTCCGCCTCATGAGCCTCATCCATGCACCCACATCCTCCCTGGACCAACTTGATGCAAGAGCTTGCAGACACTGGGGCAGGTCTCAAGACCTTTTGCCAAGCAGGATGAGCAAGCCTGGCACACCCCAGCCTGGGCAGAGGCCACTGGCACCGATAAGAGCAACAACCCAGGGAAGTCTCAGTTGCGGCATCGCAGGAGCGCCCACAGACCCCCGGCCCTGCCCCGGAGGACACCCTCAGGAGTGAAGGGGCTGCTGCATTTTAACCTTCCACACTCTACTTGCTGCTCCAGAGGTAAAGCCAGGAAAACCAGGAGAGGGAAGGGTGAAAGTTTGCCAAGCAATGGAGCAAAGAGCAGGACAGATCAAATGCTCCCGTGCCAGGGCACCTCAGGACAGGGACAGCAGGAAGCCACAGGGGGAAAATCCAACCTGGCAACTTGTGAGCTCCCAGCCCTGGCAAGGCCAAGTTCAGGCACACAAGGGGTGGGGGTCCCACATGTTAGATGAGGCCAGCCATGAGATCTGGGCTCCACAGGTCCCATTATCCTCTCTAGCACAAACAGGGTGATATTCCAGTTGTCCCCCTGGGGCTGGCACTTCACACAACTGGAATTTAACCCTTGGATTGACACCCCCTGTGCCTCTAACGGGACAGGGCACAGCCCACCACCCTACTACACACTCTGGGGGAGGAAACCCCAGCTGACCACGCAGCTCCTGCTTTTCCAGGGATTCTCCTGGCACAGATCCCTGCCTGCAACCCCGCGGTCACTCCCGCAGCCTTTCCATCCAGGCAAGAGGCCCCGTGCCTCCCAGTCCACGAGCCACGGACACACAACACCCTTTCCCAACGCATTAGGGCTGAACAACAGCCTAAAAAGCAGCCAGAGATCCCTGGAGAAGGCCACAGGTGCCTCATTTCCTGAGGAGTCCCGGGAGGATGTTGGTCATGAAAACCCTGACTGGTTTTCTTCCACTCGGAAGCTGCTGCGTGTGTTTGTGATTTAGGGGAAAAGGCAGCTGGGAGATGTCAGGCTGGACTAACTCAGCAGAGCTGCATTTGCAGCCAGAGTTCAGCCCTCTGGTACAACAGCCTGTTGCACTTGTGTCTGTGTGTTCCCAGGACCCAGGGCTGAAGCGGCTGCTGGAAGAGGACAATCCGGCTTTGAAGTTTCCAGGTGCAAGAGCTCAGGTTCCCAGGAAGGATCCAGCCCCATCCAGCTTCCCTGTGACTCACCAAGGCAGCCTGCAGGGTGCTCTGCCTGGATTTAGGGGAACCAACCTCCCCAGACACCCCAAATTCCCATCCCTGGGAAGCCACAGCAGGTCCCAGGCCCTGGCAGGGCTGGCCCAGGGCAGTGGTGGGGTCACCACCCCTGGAAGTGTCACCACCCCATAGATGTGGCACTTGGGGACATGGCCAGTGGTGGGGGAACAGTTGGACTCAGTGATCTCAGCCTTAATATTTGATATTAAGCCTTAATATTTATGATTTTATGTTTATGGAGCAGGAAGGGGAGGCTGCAGAGGGCTCCCCGAGAGCTGCTCTGGGAGACACTGCTCATGCTCTCAGCCAGCACTGCCCCTGCCCTGAGTGTTCATTAGCTCAGGAGAGAAAGAGGGACAAAGTACAGAAAGAGCTTGTGCCCCTGAGGGGGTTTTTCCATGTTTTATGACTTCCCACAGGCTGGGACAGCTCAGCTTGAGCCTCACCCACAGGGCCCTGACCAAGCTGCTTCTGGGAGCTGCCAACAAAAAACATCCCAGAGAAAACGAAAATCGAGTCTGGAGAGACCCAAGGCACTTCAGGAGGAGCTGCTGCTTTGTTTGTTCCTCACCTGGATGCAGTGGACACTCATTTCCCAGCACATCCCTGCAGTCACAGCCAGAGCTGCCTGTGCCCACTGAGGTTGGATTGGAATTTAAAGACCAGGAATTCCATGTGCAGGGTCTGTGCCCCCACCCAGAGGGCTCCAGGACAGTGATCAGGAGGGGTGGCAGAGCTGCCTGGGCACAGGGGAGTTTCCAGCTCCAGAACAGGCTCCTGTGTGCAGGATTTGACAACTCCTCTGGTGTCTCTGCCTCTCCTGCCCCTTCAATTTTAGCTGCAGACAGGAGCAGCACCTAAGAGCTGTCTCCCCCTGCCACATTTTCACTTCTTATCACCAGGAATTATTGCTCCAAGCTGATGTTTCCAATGGAAACTCCACCTTTAGCTCAGTCAAGTCAATTCCCAGGCTGATATCCCCATTTTTCTGCCTCCCAGGAACACGACCACTGTACCCAGCTAACTGCAGGGCACTGCAAGGACAGGGCAGAGGGAAAACTCTGCTCCAACCAAGCCAGAGCAGCAATTATTTCCATAGATTTCCCCCCTGTGACATTTGGGGGTCACTTGAACCCTTCCCAGATTTCCACTGTCCCCTCCTCTGGCTCCAAATCGCTCCCGTGTTTTGTCTGTGCCTCTGTTTCCCAACCACCAATTCCAAGGTAAGGGCCCCCAAGGAGTCCTTCCCTCTCCTATTCCAAAAAAAAAAAAAGAAAATCAGGAAAGGCCAACAGAAAGGAGCTGTCCCTACATGTGGGAAATACCACACTCCTTCAGAGCTTCCCCCTTATTTCGAAATATTTGCAAACAGGTTCTTGCTCTTTCACCCTCCAGAGAGGAAACCACACCAGGAGCACACAACCTGAACACTGAAACCACTTCATTTATCACCCTGAGCCCACCTTGGGCTTTTTGCTAGAGATGGGAGGGAAAAACTCCACCTGATTAAGCTGCAAAATGCCACAGAAGTCCCCCTAGAAACAGCAATGTGAAGGTTTTCGGGAGTTTTGGGAGAGGAACTGGGACTTGGCTGAGCAGGGGAATTTAAACCCTGCCTAAAGCACATGTGTTAAGCCAGGCCAAGCTCTCCAGGAGCACTTGGATGTCAGGGCTACCTGCTATTGCTGGTGGCCAGCGACAGGACTCATGGGAACAAGCCTCCCAGGGGAGGTTTAGGTTGGATTTTAGGGAAAGGTTCTTCCCCCAGAGGGTGGTTGGACACAGCTGCCAAGAGCTCCGGGAGCATTTGGAAAACACCTGGTGGGATTTGGGGGCTCAGAGTTGGACTGGATGATCCTCGTGGGTTCTCTTACACCTCAGGATATTCCAGCTCCTCTTTTTTGCAAGGAACCAGCCCAGAGCTCTGCAGGAAGAGTCCAGGATTCAAGGTCCTGGGATTCACGGAGTCCTAACGGACGTGGGAAAGATCAAGGCTCAGAGATAGGGCCCTTCTGAGGCTGCCGATCTGCTCCAGTGGCCTTTGACACAATAAACTCATTTACTAAGATTCCAGGTGATAGAGGGACGACATTCCCAGAAACAGAGCCCCGATGGCTTTGGTTAACCCGTGCTGGGAGGAGATTGTGGGGAGATGTTTGCTGCAGGATGTCCAAGCTACTCCCAAACCACCTCATCAGAGAGGAAAAATCACTTTTTTAAAGTCCCTTGCATCAGTTTGGCTGCCCCAGTTACAGTGTTTCCACTCAGTTATTTCTTCATTAGTTGTGAGGTATTTTATTTATGAGGGGGGGAAATCCTGACATGGAGAAAGCTGCAGTTGGAGCAGCAGGAAGAGATGGAGAGAGGTTGATTGGTGATGGATTAGTCACCTTAAACCAACACCACAAACACACAAGCCTTGACCAGCCCTTGTTGTAAGCCCTAGATAAAGGCAGGAGGTTTCCCCCCCAACAGATTTCCCAGGAATTGGGCACTGTAGCCACAAGAAGTGGCATTGCCAGACTCTTATTGAGGAAAAAAAAAAAATCAGCTCCCAAAATCCAGCACAACAGGACCGAAAGTCTCACTGCTGTGTTCGAGTGGGAAGCATGGGAGCTGTCAGATTTTGGGCAAGACTGGACCCAAAAATCAGTGTATCCAGGACCTGCTTTCACTGAAGAGACAGAGCAGGAGCCTCACAGTGGGATCATTCCAATTTAGGGGAAAAAACCCAAACCCTGAGTCGTGTCATCTCCAAGATTATCCCAGGGCCAGGAGTATCTGCATGTGTGGAGCTACAAGTGAACATCCCCAGGGACCAGATGAACACTCAGCTCCTCAGAGACAGTCCCTGCCTTGGGCACAGGCTCTGAGAGCTCAGCTTGGTGCAGTGCCATCCTCTCATTCATTACTTGCACCAATTCTTTGCTTTCTGCCTCCCACCTTTCCCCCAAGCTGGAGCCCAACACCACCTCCCTCCAGCCAGAGCTTTCCCAACCAATTCCAGTCTCCTTAAAAGCCACCAGCAGCGATTTTCCAGCAGATCTTTATCAGCTGATTAAAGGACAACTAGAAATGCAGCAGCCAGAGCTTAACAGAGAGCTCCAAGCCAGAGGGAGGGGGGAAAAAAAAGGAGCAAGAAGAAAACCCAGAAGTCAGACCAAACCACGAGGACATCCCTGTGTCACCTCTGACCAGAGAGATGGAAGATAAAAAAATCCCAGTGACTGTTAAACCTTCCCATTAATTGCTGGTTCTCCTTGAACCTCTGGGGCAGAATCCCAGCCTGTTGCTGCAGATCAGGGACCCCAAAGAAGGACCAAATCTGCCAAGCCAAGCCCTGCTGAGCCCCTGGTCCTCCCCAGGCTGCTCTGCCAGGGCAGGAGGGCAATTCCCTGCCCCAGGAGTGTGACAAGGAGGAGTTGGTTCCCAGGTCTCTGCTTCTCCCACCTGTCTGGACAAGCTGACAGGTAAATTGAGAGCTGGGCCCAGGCAAGGGCACGTGACACCGAGGCAGGGCCGTGCCCTGCCCTGTTCCTTGCCTGGCAATTTTCCTGCTGCTTGAGGAAGCGAGTGGGTGAGCACAGGGTTTGAGGTTGTTCCTCTCTCCCGAGAAATTGCTGGGTAATTCTGTTTTTCTCCCTGCCACGGATGAGCTGGAGCAATCCCACTCCAGCCCTCTCAGTTCAGCCCACCCTGGAGCACACAGTGCTCTGCCTGGGCTGCAGAAAGACACAGAAATGGTGTTTTCTGTGCCCTGACTCAGGTGTCTGTGAGCAGAGGAGGCTGCAAAGTGCCACCCCTGACCCGCTCACCCCTCCTACCAGCGGGTCTCGCATCACCCTTGGCTTTGGGCACCCAAATCCCTCAGATCCCACCTCATCCTCTCCTTTAAGTTCGTGCAGCCGAGGTCACACAACCAGCCAGAGACACTTTGTCACAAAGGGCCTTCAGTGGTTTGGAATTCCACCACCTGTGACACATGAAAGAAGCAGCAGGAAGCATTTCTGGCACCACAGGAACCCCTGGGTGTGCAAGGGTCTGGTACAGACCCCAAGTCCCCCCTGAGAGTTCATAGTTCAAGCATCAAACGAGGCCAAAACACCAATTTTTGTGCCTCTCCTCCTCATGGAAGAGCTCCCAAACCAGAGATTTAAGCTCAGGACTGGGAAGTGGGCAGCAACTTCGCATTCAGGCTAAGCCAGGCGACGGAAACAACAACAAAAATCTCTTTACCCGGGGAAAAATAACACTGAGCTAAACCAAATCTCCAGCCCGAGGGGGCACAAGGGGCACGTGGAAGGAGGCAAGTGCTCCCCAGCTGGTGTTTCCCAGGGCACCACGTGGCAGCCAGGACTCACTGTCCCCTCTGGCGACACCCAGGTGAGCTCAAGGACACGGCAGGTTCCGCAGAACTAAGCAAGTCTAATTATAGACCCGACTGTATCTTATCTGCCTCCTGAGCAGGGGTGTTTATGGGGCTACAAGGGATCATTTCTGAGGAACCCTCCCTGTCAGCACCAGCCCTGGGGAGAGCACAGAAGGTTTAAGGCACCCTAACCCTGTCCCTCACCTGGTGGGTGGGTGACCCACCCGAGGTGGCACCTGGTGGGCGAGGAAACCATCACCCCCTGCCTTGTCTCGTGCTGGCCCATCGTGGGAGGCTTCTTGCCCAAGCAGGGAGGAGGAGTGGGAGCCCTGAGGAAGCAGGAGCTGCTGTGTGGTGCAGCCTGGCATTGAGAAACTGGAGCAGCACCTACACGGGAGCTGGGAACGGAGCAGCATTCCCAGACGGGGTGAAAAGGCAACAGCACAGGAGAACACAGGCTCTGGTGTGGAAACCCTCAGGAGAACAGCAAAAACACCTCAGGAGAAAGGGCAGAAAGGCATCAGGACTCGATGATCAGCACAGGAGAGTCACTCACCAGCGTCCCAGTGACCGGGAGGGCTCAGGAGTCACGTCAGCACGTCCCAGGCAGACACCATGGATTCCTGGCAACGAGGAAACGGCTTCAGATGGACAGATAAAGGTCCCAAGTACTGCTTTTCATCACTTTTACACCCCATTTCCATTTATTGGCGGCAAAACCTCGCAGGCACGAGGCGAGGTTTGCGCTGACACCGCTGTTAACCGGCACAGATAAGGGAACTGTACCTGAGGAGCAGCTGAGTCAGCAGCTGGAGATGGAGGTGGAAGCTGGTCAGGGGCACTGGGAACGCCCTGTTGCCCCACACGGAGCTCTCCTGGCCATGGCAGGAGGCCCCGTTCCCTCAGCCACGGCTTCTCCTTCTTGGTGTCCCCCCCCTGAGCCTCAGAGTCTCCCCCTTCCCCACCTGCCTGGATTTTGCTCCCCTCACACCTTGGGTTAAACCATTCCTTCTCCCAACCCCAGCTGCACAAGCCAGGACTGTCCCCAGGCACAAGCACACGGGGTTTGTCCAAAAAAAACCAAAAACCAAGGCAGTTTTCACGTTTGGATGGAAGAGCTCAGCTGGAAGGGACCTGTGACAAGGAGCTTCTCTGAGTCTGTTTTCAGCTGGGCCTCATGTTGTCCCTCCTTCATGGCAGGTACAACTTCAGAGCCAAAATACAACTCAAAAAGCCCAAACCAGAGGGATTTTCCCCACAGGGATTTACGTGTTATTTATATGCAGAATTAATGCATTTATTTATTACTTTATATTATTTTAATGAATTTACATTAATTCATTGATTATATTGATAAATTTATATTAGTTTAATAATGATATAAATAATGTTATACTGATTTATCAATTATACTAATGAATGTAGATTAATTTATTATATTAATGCATGTATATTAATTTATGGATTATATTA
>VYXB01002046.1:12929-32991 GCA_013397135.1 Pachyramphus minor | reverse complement strand
TATTAATTTATACTAATAAATACATTAACTTATACACAGAATTAACACCTTAATGTTCAGCAGTCAATTGTAGGTTAAAATACTCATTTTAAGCAGTGGCTCCATTCACATTTCTCTCATTTTTCGAGGGGCAGAGGTTTCATATTTTAGTCCCAAGCTTTACAAAACTGTTGTGAGTCCACACCACTGCCTCTCCTCCCCGGCACAGGCGATGAAATTCCCATGTTTGCCATTGCAAACCTGGTCCTGGCACCCCCTCATAATTACTTAGATGCCACCTGCATCATATAATAATAAAATTATTTACAATAATTGCTATAATTTCTTTATAATGATAAGAAAACTGAGCCCCTGAGATGCCCCTGAAACAGGACACCCCACATGGAACCTCCTTCTAAGGAGTGGGATTGAATTCCTTCCCTTGGAGCAGCCCCTCCTTGGCTTTCCTCAGCTTCTCACCCCCCTTGGTGGCCACAGTGGGACTGGGGGGGGTTCATCAGGCACCTCAAAACACGTGTCCCCTTCCCCCTGGAGCTCCCTCAGGTGAAGATGTTTCACCTTCCCGCTCAGAATTACCCCCTTTAACCGCGATTTTCCCTCTATTCCAGCATTTCCCCTCCCCAAGGCACAGAAAGTTTGGGCTGGGCTGGCTCTGCTTTGGCTCAGCCACAGGAGGTTAAAAATTACTCCTGAGAGCACCTCTGCCCACAGAGAGCGAGGGGCCAGGGTTAGTCATTAAATGGAGGAAGAGGTTGGATCATCCAGTTATTTCATCTTAAGTGGGATGGGGAGGTGGGAAACAAACACCCAAATGACCCGAGGCACATCCTTTGCCTGGTGAAAAACCTAATTTTCTGTGCCTTTGTCGTTCCCCAGCCCACTGGGAGATCTCACAAGAGATCTGTTCACACCCCGGGAGACCTCGGGCAGACACTTCCTGCACCTGCCAGGCCTTCCTCTCTCCTCTTCCTCAGGTCCCTGATGCCACAGGGGTGTCTGGTCGAGCCGTGTCGTGCCAGCACAGAGCTGCCCAACCTCAGCCTGGCACTTTTCCCCCCACAACTTCTCCCTCCAGTTAAACCCAATTCCACAAGGCCCCACCAAAAAGCACAACAAGACCCAACTGGACTCGGTTTTAACGCCCACCTTCCCCCCCAACAAGCCTGGTTTAACTCTGCTTTAACATCTTCAGGGAAGGCAGAAGAGGTTTTATTCAAATGAGTAATTATAGCCTCGACTTCCTTCCCCCCCCAGAGCAGGCAGGTTAAAGATTCCTCCCAACCATCACAGAGGCCCCTCAGAGCCCTGACCACCGTGGAGGAAGCACTGAGGGGCTCCACGGAGCGGAACAGGACGCTGAGATGTCTGTCTGTGTCTGTCTGTCTGTCTCCCCTCAGAGGAGACACACGTGTCCCCGACATGGCTGGTGCTCCTTTAACCCAGGGTTTGGAGGAAGATGAGTCACTGCCCAGGCTCTGTGGGAGGAGGACACGCCACAAAAACGCTGCTTCTCCTGAAAACCACTTTCTGAAGAAACTTTTACTGCTGAAGAGCTCAAAAAAAAAAAAGGGGGGGGCGTGAGGGGGGGAAGGAAACTAGAGGAAGGGGCAGCTCAGCCCAGAAAACAGCCACCTCTACCTGCCCTTCTGCAGCCCCCCACAACTCCCCAAGGTTGGAGGGCTCTGTCCTGACCTAGGGAAGGACCCCCAGTTCCTCATGTAGGAGCTTCAGGAAGATCTCCCCCCCTCCACACCCCCACCCCATACCTTTGTCTTCTTTGTGCTGGGAACTCACTGATCCAGGCAGTCCCACATCCAATGGACAGAAAGGCACTGGGGAATTAGGAACAGAGTGTAGTTAGTGCCACCATGGGGTCTCAGCCCCCCCAGTCTGCCTCAAAAAACCCTGAATTGGGAGGTTAACTTTAACATGCATCAAAAGCTGATCATTAATCGGGCACTTCTCTGAGTCAGAGACCAGGTAAGGAACAGGCTGGAAACCCCGAAACACCAGTTAACACCCCAACAGCACCCAGGGAATTCACAAGCTTCAAAGCTCCCCAAAAAGGGGACACACAGGGATGGGACATGGGGAGGAAGGGGACAGGGGTGGCTTCCCATGATGTGGTGAAGCTCAGGAAGGGGCTCAGAGGGGGAAATGGGGGTTCACACCAATGTGGGGTGCGTGACTGGGTCCACTTCATCCCCATCCTCACCCCAACCCCAGAGGGAATCACCAGCCGGCCCAGAAAGGGTAAAGGCAGCCAGAATTCAGGGGAGAAAGGAAAGGACCCCCAACATGGTCACACTCACCCCCGAGGGTGAACCCTCATTTCTGGGCCCAGCAAAGGGTGGTCAGAGCTGAGCCTGGACACCCCTGGGGGGACCCCAAAAGCAGGAGCCACCCCCAAGAAGCCACAGAGAGGCTGAGAGGGATAGGGACACCCCCAACCCCCACGGGGACCCCCACATTAGCAGGGAAAGCCCTTGACAGCCCTGAGAGCCTCCAGCCGAGGGGAGGCAGTGGGTAGGAGGAAGGGGGCTCACGCGGGACCCCCGACCCCCTCACAGAGAGCACCGGGGGAGCTCAAACACATGCAGGACCCCCAAACCCCGGTGGGGAACAGCGTGAACCCCACGCCCACGTAGGACCCCAAACCAGGGAGCACACGGAGCTCACCGGGGAGGCTCAACACTCCCCCGAGACCCCCAAATCGTGGGGCACCTCCCGTACCCTCCCCCGGAGACTCTCGAACCGGGAGGGAGAAGGACAGCGGGCACCCGGGAGTGTCCCGTGCCCGCATCCCTTCGATCACGGAGAAGGGTGGACCTCACCCAAATCTCCCGGGCCCGGTGCCCCCCTCACCCACTCAGGTCCCCCCTCTCGGAACGGGAACAGCCGCCCCCCGTTCACCACCGGTGTCCCGGTGACCACCCGAGCCACCACCGCCCCCGACACCGGGCAGGGAGCGGGGTTTGCACCGGACCAGCTCTTCCCGGTGTCATCCCCGGTACCTTCATTCCCGGCGCCGCCAACCCCCCCCCTCCCCACTTCCCGGTGCCGCCTTTTGACGGGAACCGGCAGCCCCCGCCCCGCCCCCTCTGACCACGCCCCATCTCTAACCACGCCTCCCTCCGCTCCGCCCCACCAATGCCGGCGCGGTACCGCCTCGGCCACGCCCACCAGCACCATGTATGGTTGGCGGCGGGCGCGGCCCCTCCCATGGGGGCGTGGCGAGGGGGGTGAGGCGGGAGATCGCACGTGGCTCCCCCGGAGGGGCCGCTCCGAGTCCCCGGGGCCGCTCGGGGGGTCTGTGGGGAGGGATTGGAAGGTCTGAGGGGCACGAGGAGGGGCCATGGGGGGTCTATCGCAGCCCAGGAGTCCATGGGGGAACCCACCCCTCCTGCCCGCCGGGCTCGGGCCCCTCCTCTCATTTTGGGGGCGTCCAACCCCGTGCGGTGCAGACCCTCCCTCTGATGGCAGCCTGGACAGAGCTCCTGAGGGTTCCCAGGGGTCCTGGCAGGTTCCTGGTGGAGTTCCATGGATTCTTGTGCCTAGTGCATGTGAGGGGCTTTAGGATATTATAGGATGACAGGATCAATATTACGCACACAAATAATATTTGCAGTTTTTATTGTTCAGACCCAGGGTTTTCAGCACGGGCTGGTTCTTTGGGGAGATATTCTGCTCTACTCCTGTCAATATATTTTTCCCCGTAGGATATTTTATAAGGCCATTTTGTTTTCTTGTATTTGTGCTTTGTTCCTCTCATCCCCCACTGTGCTTCCTGCAGACAAAGATTCAGGAGAAATACACACAACATCTCTTCATCTGTCTCCAATAAGTGGAAGTGCTGAGTTTGGTGCCCCAACAAAAGATCCAGTTTGGATCCTGGTGGGAAAGTCTGGAACCCTGAGCAAAGCTGTCAATTGGTCTCTGAATAACGACCTGATTGTCTCTGGTTTTGGATCAATTTTTTGGGGTTTGCACAACGAATGCTGTGCCTGAAAATCCTTCCCTGTAGGTGCTGTGCTTGGGCTGTTGTCACCTTTGATTAAGGCTAAGATACCATGTAGCTCAACACCCACATGGTTTGATAGTCTGATTGGAAGGTCTTGATCCTGTAAAAGGCTCTGGGAACACCTTTTTGCTGAGTGAGATTTTTTTGAAACAACTGCCAAAGCCCTCCAGCTGCTCTAAGTGGCCCCGCAGAGCTCAGGGCTTCCCATCCCTGGGGATCAGGGACCCACAGGACACCTGGATCCAGCTGCTCCTGCAGGACCTGGTGGTGTCTGGGACAAAGATGGGTCACAAGCACCACCCTTGACCCTCCAAAATCCTGTTACTGGTGATGTGAATCAAACTTTGTGGGTGTTCGGGCTGAGCCAGTTCAGAGGTTGCAACCCCAAAGCTGCTCCATCACCTGGGCACCCCCAGGCTAAAAAAACTTGGGATGTTTGGCAGTTTTCCCCCTTTCCATCCTCAAAACTTTCAAAATCTGGGATGCAGCCACCAGCAGGGCTGAATGAACCAGCAAGAAATGCCTCCAGAAAGGCCCAGGGTTGATCAAGTGTCCCCTAAACCCAAAATGCCTGGAGAAAACGAGCCCCCGACGCAGAGCAATCACCGCCCCGAGCAGCGGGTTCAGCAGCTCCTGTTTGCGTGGGGATGATGCCTAAAGAGCTTCACAACTGTTTGCAAATGGATTTAATGAGGGAAAACAACGTCTGGGAAGAAATGGGAGCTCATTAGAGACAATTTAGTGGCGCAGAAGTGGTTTTGGGAGAGTGGGGAGAGGGGCTGTGGCTGGGACTGGGGTGAGTTTGCCTCGGAGAAGCTGCACATCCCCCTGGCTCTATTGGGTTGTGTTTCAGTGTTCAAATATCTCCCAAGGCTCCTCAATCCCACAAAAAACTCCCCTTTTGTCAACCCCACCTTTTCCCACAGCCCTGGGTTTGGGCTCCAAGCGATGGGGGAGGCTTGGGGCTGGTGGGGGGTTTGATTTCCTCCCTCTGTCCTGACCTTGGAGCTGCTTCCAGAGGCTTTCCTGCTGCTTTCCTGCCCTCCATCCACCTTGCACAAGGGAATGGGGGCCAGATCCTGGCTGTGCTCTGCTCTCCCTCCCATCCCTGTGGCTGCACAGGAGCCAGGAATTGTGCAGGGATGCAGGAGGGGTTAATTCTTCCCCTAAAACACCCCCAAAATCACTCCGGAAACACTCCAAAAATCCAACAAAAATACTCCAAACCCACATGAAAACCAGCCCCAACCACTCAAAAATCACCCCCGAAACACCCAAAAATCACCCCCAAAGCCAGCTCCAATTCATCCCAAAAATCACCCCCAAAACACCCCAAAACCACCACAAAAATACCCCCAAATCACTCCAAAGTCACCTGAAAAATTGCTCCCAAAATACCCCTCAAAATCAGCCCAAAATGAACCCCCAGAGCTCAGATCATGGGCTGGTGGTGTCCTTGTGCTGCTCCAACCTGGGAAAAGGGACCCTTGGGATCGTCAGGGCTGGGGGAGGATGATGATGGACCAAGGGTGGGATGTTGAGGGGGAGGAACCGAAGCTTCCTCGGCCTCCCCAGATCCTCATGGAATGGTTTGGCTTGGAAGGGACCTTAAAGATCACCCGGAGAAGCACAGGGTGCCCCATCCCTGGAAGTGTCCAAAGTCAGGTTGGATCCCCCTGGGATAGTGGAAGGTGCCCCTGCCTGGGATTCCATGATTCCATGATCCCATGATCCCACTCCATCTCCCTGCCCCTGGTGGGGGGGGTGTCAGATGTCCCTGGAGGACACAAAAACAAGGGAAAAAAAGCCCCCAAAAGCCCAAACACAACTTTTTGGGGAGCCCAAACACGACCCCCCCATTCTGCTCCCCCCAGGGACTCTCCTGGTGATGATCCAACATTTGCTCCATCCCTGTGAAGAGGTTTCCTTGGAAGTGGCTGCACAATCCCACTGGAGGGGGAAGGAGGTGTTTGTTCCCCCCTTTCCACACATCCCTTGGGATGCACCGACATTCCAGAGCCCACAACGCTCCCAATTCCAGCAGGGAAGGTGAGCCAGGAATCCCCCTCCCTCCCCTGGCACTTTGCTCTTGGGAAGGAGAGAATAAATGATCCATAAAAAGTTTCCATTGGAGAGCAGCTCCGATGCCTCTGGAAACTTTTAATTGAAATATTTCATTCACTGAAACTTGATTTTGATGGTTTGGGTGATTGTGAGGGGAAGGAATTCAGTTTTCCACTACGTTCTCCCATCTATTGAGGAGGGAAAACACCCCCTGGAGAGGGTTTAGGGAAGAAATGTTGATCCAGGTGGGTTTTTTTTATTTGTTCCTCTCCTGGAGCCATCGGGGATAGGAGGAAAAGGCTGGCTGGAATATTTTTCACTCAAATTTGGAGGGGATATTGGGCTGAAGTGGACTAAAACTGGACAAAAAAACCAGGGAAAAATAGGAAATAAAAGTGTCAGGAGAGTTGAGGAGGGAGATGGAGCAAAAATCAGGCACTGTCCGCACAGGGCAGGGACCCCATGGGAGTGTTTTGGGGGGAATTCCAGGGGAATTGGGGTTTTCCCGTAGTTTTCCTTGTGGGTACTGATGTGGGGATGCTCCATACTGGGACAGGTGTCCTCAAACTGGTGTGGCGGGGTCCCTGTACTGGTGTGGGAGGGCTCATACTGGGACAGGGTCCTTCAAACTGGGGTGTGGGGGCTCCACACTGGGACCGCCCCTCCCAGTACTGGGCCGGGCTGGTCCCATACTGGTCCCGTACTGGTCTGGGGACCCTCGTACTGGGTCGGGCCGGTCCCTTACAGGTCCCGTACTGGTCTGGGGACCCTCGTACTGGGCCGGGCCAGTCCCTTACTGGTCCCGTACTGGTCTGGGGACCCTCGTACTGGGCCGGGCCAGTCCCTTACTGGTCCCTTACTGGTCCCGTACTGGTCTGGGGACTCTCGTACTGGGCCGGGCCGGTCCTTTACTGGTCCCGTACTGGTCTGGGGACCCTCGTACTGGGCCGGGCCGGTCCTTTACTGGTCCCGTACTGGTCTGGGGACCCTCGTACTGGGCCGGGCCGGTCCTTTACTGGTCCCGTACTGGTCTGGGGACCCTCGTACTGGGCCGGGCCGGTCCCTTACTGGTCCCGAAACCCCCATAATGGTGCGGGTCGATCCCGAACTGTTCCCAGCAGCCCTGTACTGGTGAAAACCCCACCCCCGCGCACTGGCCCCGCCCACGCACGATGCCCCGCCCCTTTCGAGTCGTGGCCCCGCCTCATTCTTCTGCCTTTGCGCATGTGCGGCCCGGGGCAGGCACAGCCTGTTTTGCGCATGCGTTCGAATACACGCCCCGCCCTCTCCCTCGGGACCCTGCGTGGCTTCAGCGCACGCGCAGCACTGGCCACGCCTCTCAGCCGCGCCCCAGAGGTGGGGACGAGGACCCCACCCCTAGTGATCGGCGCATGCGCGCTAGGGGAGCACCACGCCCAGGCGGGGCTCGCAACGCCCCCGCCCATTTCGGGGAAAGGGGCGTGGCGTCCTCGAGACGGGCGCGGCCGGAGGAACCCCGCCCACCCCGCCCCGCGCTCTGTGCGCCTGCGGCTTGGCTCGGAGTGGGGGCGGGGCTTTGGGGGCTGTCTCCACCCCCCGGCGCCTCGCGCCGTTGTCATAGCGACGGCGGCTGCGCGCGGGAGTGAGGTGGTGGCGGCGGCGGGTCCCGGGCGCGCGCGCGGGGTGTGTGTGGGGGGCGCCCCCTGGCGGAGGGACCTGAGGGATCGTCCGGGGGGTTCCTGAGGGGTCCCGGGGGTCGGGTCCTGTCGTGGGGTTTGAGGGTCTCTGGGGTGTTTCTGGGGGTGTCGGCCGGCCTGGTACCCCTTATTTGGGGGGAGGTGTGTCTGAGAAGATGCTGCTGTCTGGTGAGGGGGGTTTTGCACCTCCTTTGAGGGTCCTGGGGGCTGTAGGTGTGTCTGTGGAGCCCGTTGGGTTTTGG
Organism: Pachyramphus minor; assembly: GCA_013397135.1. NCBI lineage: Eukaryota > Metazoa > Chordata > Aves > Passeriformes > Tyrannidae > Pachyramphus > Pachyramphus minor. The sequence goes on along the minus strand of VYXB01002046.1, from coordinate 24,988 downwards.
GGGTGTGTCCCTGCATTGAGGGGCTGGGAATGAGCCCCCTGGAGTGGTGACTCTGGGTGGGGTGTCCCTGGCTGGGGTGACCCGAGATGGGGTGTCCTGGGGTGGGATGACCTTGGATGAGGTGTCCCTGGCTGAGGTGTCCCTGGCTGGGGTGTCCTGGGGTGGGATATCCCTCCTTCCAGGGCGCCATGGAACCCCCAGGGGACGGGGGGAGGCTCTTTGTGGTGGGTGTTGCACCCCCGGGGGGGTGTCCCTGTGTGGGGCTGTTGGGGGAGGGCAGTTCAGGGTGTGCTCTCCTTGGCCATGGTTAAAAACCCCATTTAATGACCTGACTTGCTCCTGCTGCCTCCCTGTCCAGGTGAAGGGACCCTCCCGCAGCAGCTGCCATGGGTTCTGTGCTTTCCCTCCCTGCTGGCAGCGCTGCCCCGAGGCAGAGGAAGGCTGCTGAGGAGGAGGATGATCATTTACTCGACAGCCAAGACCATGTGGAAGACATTGCCAAGGTCCCCTATGTTGAATTCACAGGCCAGGACAGCATCACCTGTCCCACTTGCCAAGGCACTGGCTGCATCCCCACAGGTGACTGCTCCTCTCTGGGCTTTAAACACTTGTTTGCTGAGTGTTTAAAATTATTTATTAAATGATTTTTATTCTAAATTATAAATTTTTGTTTAAAATCGTTCATTGAAATGTCATTTATTTGACCTGTGGGATGAGATAATGCTTCTCTTCTCTTCCCTTTGCTTCCCAGAGCAGGTGAATGAGTTGGTGGCTCTGATCCCCTACAGCGACCAAAGGCTTCGTCCCCAGAGAACGTGAGTTCACAGAGGGAGTATTTACAAACTCTTTTTATATCATTTACTGCTGCAACTAAACCTTTCACCCCAGGCTGCAGCTTCTCCTTCATCTGGCAGGGTGTTTTCATCCCCACTCGCCAACAAAGGCAGTTTAAAAGTGTAACTTTGAATCCTTCCTGTGAAATCCCGCTGTGGGGTGAGTGTGGGAACAACAACCCTACTCACTGAAGCTTCTTCTGCAAAATCACCCAGCTGGGAAACACAGGGGCACAAACTGTGGTTCCTCAGTGCCAGAAAATAAACTGTTTGAAAAGGGGGACGGGTTTTGAGCGATTCCAGCACTGAAAAATGTCAGAGCAGCACTTCTGTGTCTGTGCCCAGGAAGAGCGAGCAGGTGGTGGGTGCTTTTCAGATCCAAAGCCTCCCGGGAGGGCACAGCAGGTGAGCTCTTCCCTGCCTTTTCCCAGGAAGCTCTACGTCCTGCTCTCGGTGCTGCTCTGCCTCCTGGTCTCCGGGCTGGTGGTTTTCTTCCTCTTCCCACACTCTGTCCTGGTGGAGGATGATGGGATTAAAGTGGTTCAGGTGTGGTTTGACAAGAAGAACTCCGTTATCCTTCTGGCCATCACGGTACAGTTTTCCACGGATTTGTGTGTTCTGTGGGGGGATAAACTCAGAGCTGAGCTGGCAGGGAAGGTCCCTGCTGTCCACATCTCCTCCTCCTCTCCCTTCAGGCCACCTTAAGGATCAGGAACTCCAACTTCTACTCGGTGGCAGTGGCCAGCCTGAGCAGCCAGGTGCAGTACATGAACACGGTGGTGGGCACCCAGCAGGTCACCAACATCTCCAGCATCCGGCCCCTGAGTGACAAACTGGTAATTCCTGTCCCCCACCAGTGAGCACTGGGGGCACCTCAGAGCCCTGCTCAGTCCAACATCTCGATGCCAGGGCAGCCTCAAAGGCATCAGCAAGTGGGAAATCCCCCCAAAAACCAGGGCTTGAGCTGCTCATAAATGATGTTTTCTTTTATCTGTTACAGGTGAATTTTACTGTGAAGGCAGAGCTGGGTGGACCCTTCTCCTACGTGTAGTAAGGATTTGCTACTCCTTGTAGGGAGCTGGGAAAGAGAGTGAGGTGGAAGGTGCTTTTGTTAAAGTTTGCAAAGTAACCTGGTGTTTGAAAATGACCCAGTTTTTCTACTAACCTCCTGGAAAGCAGCTGTTTGCTAAAAAAAACCCAAAAATATCACTTGAAATGCCCTTTGTCAGGGTGTTGTGATGTGGTTTTGAGTTAACACCAATGGGAAATTGTTGTGGTAGTAATAACTATAAATATAATTATAAAAAATAATTATAAATCATTGTTGGCTACTGACAAACCCACTGCTTTGGTCTCTTCCAGTTTCTTCTGCACATACCCCAAGGTGAAGGTCCATAACATCGTGGTCTTCTTGAGGTGGGTGGTTCTCTGCTCTCCCCCTGCTTAGAGCTCTTTTCCCAACCCTCCTGGCTCCTGAATTCCAAAGGGAATTGCTGCCACAGCACCTCTGGGGTGCACAGAGAAAAACCCTTATTGGCAAACACCTCAGCCTTGCCTTGGTTCATCCAGGCCCATGGGTGAAATGTGGGATAGGGAGGACAATTCCCTCCCTGTGCCGAGCTCTCCTGCACTTCCAATCCCTGCATATCCCTGCTTACCACAGTGAGGAAAACCTGGAGGGGCTCTGCATTTTTTAGGGGGTGTGATGAGTTTAAACCTGCTCTGAACTGCTCTTGCCCCTGCCAGGACCTCGGTGAAGTTCTCCTACGTGGGGCACACGACCCAGAGCTCCTTGGAGCGGTACCGGTACGTGGATTGCAGCTCCAACTCCACGGAGCCTCTGGCACCTGGGGCAGCCTGAAGGCACAGCTGGGATTTCTGGAAGGGCACAGACACCTTTAACTGGAAGCAGGAGGGTCCTGAGTGACCCTGGTGGGAGGCACTTGGAAGCTCTGGGTCCCTTCCACGTGCCCACAAATCCCTCTGTGTGCAGGTAACGGGTCCCTCCACGAAGCCTCCCCTTTGCTTCTGGAGAAACAGCTTTTTTTTGGTAGGGAAACTGGACTTTGGGGAAACTTCAGGCTCTGAAATGCCAAAGATTTCGGGTGGTTTCCACCTGTTTGGAAGCTTGGAACTGCTGGGTGTTTCAGGTTCTCTTGCAGTGGGTTTATTCCCTTCCTTGCTCGGTGGCAGCGTGTCACTGGTGTGTCAGAGCGTGGCTGGATCCAAAGGGACACTTCTCACTTATGGACATGCAGGGAAAGCTTCTGCCTCTGCCCCAGGCACTAAAAAGAGGCAAAAGGAATCAAAACCTTTGGAACCACGGTGGTTTTGGTTTGCTGGCAGCTGAGAAACACCAGACCACCACCTGCCTTCCTGAGGCTCTGTGTTGGACTCACCTCCTCCTCCTCTGATCCTTCCTCTCCCCCCCTGCGGGGGTTTGAAACCAGGGCATGTGCAGCTTGGTGGTGTTGCTTTGTTCTTGTTCTCTGCCGCGGGCAAACAGGGACTTAAACCGACTTTTGGGGGAGTTCTGGGCTTCCAAGGCTTCCCCGCCGGGAGCTGCACATTCCTGCTGGTCGCTATCAGCTGCTTCCCGAGAGCAAATCGAAGTGGCAGCTCTGCCCCCGCAGCCCCGCTGGGGACTCGCAGCCCGGGGAGTTCCGTCCCGCCTCTGCCCCTCGGGAGTTTTCGCTGGAATTTGGTCGCCGGGAGCTGCCCCGGTTCGTGCCCTGCCCCTTTGTCTGCCTGCCCGGGGAGGGGTGGGAGCAAATCAGGGCCCCTTTTCAGAGAGGGGGGCTCGGTTTTTGTGTGAGGGGGACATGGAAACACACCTTGCTTTTCTTCTTTAAGAAGTGAGATCTCTGCCTGGTGGAGCCGAATTGTGCTGATTAAACTTGAGTTGGATGTTACCCTGTGCTGTCCTTTGTTTGAGGAGAAGGTCTGGCTTTGTCCCAGAGCTGTGACTGCTCTCTTCTTGTCTTTTTGCCCAGAAATACCTGTTCTTTCACTGGTTTTTTTTCCCAGAATCCCAGAATGGCCTGGGTTAGGAGGGAGCTTTTAAAGTTCATCTTGATTTCCATCCCCTGCCATGGGCAGGGACACCTCCCACTCTCCCAGGTGGCCTTGGACACTTCCAGGGATGGGGCACCCTCTGGGAAATCCATTCTGGGGCCTGTCCACCCTCACAGGGAGGAATTCCTTCCCAATATCCCACCTAACTCTCCCCTTTCCCAGTGGGAAGCCACTCCCTGTGTCCCCAGTCCCTCTCCAGCTCTCCTGGAGCCCCTTCAGGCCCTGGAAGGGGCTCCAAGGTCTCCCTTGGAGCCTTTCCCTTCTCCAGGTGAACATTCCCAACCTTTCCTCACCCCAGAGCTGCTCCATCCCTCTGACCCTCTTTGTGGACTCTCTGGGGATGAGCCCACGATTTTTGGGGAATGAGGGTGAAGAAACTCAACCAGGGAGACAAAAACCCCACCTATTCCCAGCCGGAATTGCAGCCTCACCCTCCCTCCCTGGTGACCTCCCCCACGAGCTTCTCCCCCACCCCGAAATTCTGGAAACCCCTCGATTTATGATGAGTTATTTTATTTTTTTAAGGAAAATGCAGGAACCATGAGCTTTGCTTTTTATCCATCTCATTCCCCCGTGCCCCTGGAATCCTGGCTGCGCTCAGTCCTTCCTCCCTTGGCGTCTCCTTGCTTTTCCCACCTTCATCCCTCCTTAACCCAAACCCACCTTCTCCTCATGCCCACACCTCACAAGCAGCCTGGAGGTGATTTTGGGGCTGCCCTCCCCTCCCCCAGCCACAGCAGGAACCCCAAACTTGCTGCTTGGCTGAGCAGGAGAAGGGTTTGACCCCAAATTAGTGGGGTGAGGGCCGACAGCCAGACTCTCATCATTAGGGGAGCCCCCCCCCAGGTCATGTGGCAAAGCACTTGGCCTTTTAAAGGCCCATTTTATTTTGAAAATCCCCCTTAATCCTCCAATCCCCCTTAATGAATTTCCCCTGCCAAGGTTGTGGGGTTTTTTTGAAGGATCCCAGGCCTCAGGTGCTTTTGGGAGCAGCAGTGGCCGCTGTGCTCCCAGCTGGGTGTGTTTCAAACCGAGATTAAGGGCCCTGGAAATTGGGAGCTTTTTTTCTTTCTTTTTCTTTTTTTTAATCCTTTAAAGTTGTAATTTCTCTAGGTGGAATTCTTGCAGCTCCCATGCTGCTGACGGAAGTGGAAGAAAAAAAAAGAAAAAAAGCTGAATTTTTAGCAAAAGGACTTTTGTGAAAGTTGTGAACTCCCTGGTCTGTCCTGCACCTAAACCCCGAGCAGGTTTGTAACTCCTGGGGGTCACTGGGCTGACTTTTCCCAAAGACAGCTAAAAAAACCTCCACTTCTGAGACTTTCCCTCTAATTCAGAGAGGGATTTACATAGTTCACCTTTTTATGAAGCCCCAAAAGCTGCAGGTGACGGCCCCGGACTCTCCCACTTCCAATATCGCAAAATAGCCCCAAATTGGAGCTTTGCACCCACAAAAACAGGACAAAAAACCTGTGGGGAGAGGGGGGAGGAGTCCCCCCAATACAGCCAGACCCATTTGCTCCCCTCAGCCTTTACTGGTTTTAACTGGTGGCCCCAGTTCCGTTGCAGGGTCACGGGATGTTCTGAGGCACAAGAAGTTCCACAATGGGTGTTGTGTTGGCTCCTGCTGGTTCAAGATTTTTCCCCCTTAAATTGATTTTCTTTTCCCTTCTTTTTTTTTTTTTGTCTTTTTTGGGGGATTTATTTTTTTGTTTGGTTCTTTCCCCCCACCCTTTAGTGTGCAGGAGCCTCAACCCAGAAAAGCTGGAGCACTGACCCAAAATGAGGAACTTAAAAGGTTCTTTTTTTTCCACCTGAAGCCTTTCATGATTCTTTCAGACTTTCCTTTATCCCAGCTGAGAAAGGGGGAGGGAGGAGTTTGGACACAACAAACACACCGAAAACAAAACCCGGCTCGACTTGTACTTTCCACCAAAAGTTGTCGTTGTTTTTTTTTTTTTGTATTTNGAGGTGGGCATGAGTCGAGGGGGGGTCGTTGCAGCCATTCAGTGCAGAAGTCGTACGAGGGAGAGACAGAGAGAGAGGGAGAAGGTTGAGAAGTTCCTCAGGTCCCTTTGGGGTGGGTTGAGTTTGCTGGATCTTCTTTTTGTTTTCATTTTTTTTTTGTAGAGTTTCACGGCCTCGGGCTGGATTTAAAACAGAACAAGACAAAACACACAACCCCCCCCAAAAAAAACCCCCAAAAAACCCCCCAAAACAAAACACCACAACGAACGGCAACCGATGATGAGCGAACACACGAATAAAACAATCCTCTTTTTTTGTTTTTTTTTTTGTTTGTTTGTTTGTGTGTGTGTGTGTGGTTGTTTTTGTTTCTTTACAAGAAGCAGACTGGGCCAATGTCTACACCAAACTCCTGCTCAGCTCCACCAATGTCCATAGGTGCAATGTCTACGATGGGCAGGCGCGAGGTCTTCTGCGACCGGTACTCGATGACCGTCTTGCCCCACTTGCCAGTGTGTTTCTGGGGTGGAGGGCAAAAAAAAAACAGGGAAAAGGTGTTATTAGACACCCTCAAACTCCCCCCAAACCACCAGGTTGAACCTCCCCCACCCCAACTCATCATCATCATCTTCGTGGCAGGATAGACCCACCCTGAGAAGACCTAAAATCCAATCGAGTCAAGGTGTTGTCTTGGTGTTAATTGTGCTGAAACCATCCTGGTTCATCAAGTTGAACACACCCCCTGCTCTCTGAGGCCTGATTTGACAGATAAGCTGGTGGCTGCCCTGGAAAGGTGTGACTGGCAGCCAATCACTTGATGCTGGAAAAGTCCAGCCAGGTTCTTCTGACATGACCCTTCTTGGGGTGGATGTGTGGAGGTTCCTCCCTTGGCTGGGGATGCCCTCCAAGGTCACTCCTTGAGGTTCAGAGCAGAGATCTCCCCTGGTTTGGGCGAGTTACATCAGATTTCTACTTAACAATTATTTCTTTTCACCAGCTTTAACATAACTGCTTCCATAATTGCTTTGTTACAGTGCACTGTACTACTTGGTATTATACTCTACTATATTGCACTCCACCAGTAGATTTTCAGTGTTTATATCATGTGGTGATTGAGATCTTCTGCCTGATCATTTGAGATCTTCTGCCTGATCATTTGTACAAATGAAAGAATTCATTTAACATGAATATTCTCCTTTTGCCAACCCTTAAAACCCGCGGGACAAAAGCGGCTCCATCCCACCTCCGTAACTCCTCAACTTTAAACTGCTCGCACAATCCCAAACTGAGATTGGGTTTAGCTGCCCCAGGACCCCTCTCTGAGAAGAGATTCCTTCCCGTGCCTCCAGACTCACGGGCGAGGCTTTGCTTTCCACCCCCTCTGTCCCAGCCCCGTGCTCACCGTGCATCCGTCCTCCAGGACGCTGTAGGTGAACCTGCTGTTGCCCTCGGCGCGGATCTCCACGTCGTTGGAGCCCTGGATGAGGAGGGCTTTCTTCAGGTTGCCCGTGTCCTCGTCCATGTAGGCCACGCTGTTCTTGCAGTGGTAGGTGATGTTCTGGGAGCCCTCGGTGGACAGGAGGCGCAGGAAGGTCATCTGGATGTTGGCGGTGTTGGGGGCCAGGTCTTCGTCACCGTAGCTGAACTGGAAGAGGGGAGGAGGGACATTAAAGCCCCTGAGGGTGTTGCAACAACGCTGTTTTGGGGGATCCCCCGTAATTTGCCTCCCTGGGTGGCTGCAGGCATCACATCCCAACTGCTCCAACCCCAAGNTTTTTTTTTTAATCAACTGATGTTAAAAAATACAGACTTGTTTTACAAGAATAGCACCATTTTTTGCTTGGTTTTTTTTTTCCTTTTGTGTCATTATCATACAATTAAACACTCCTGCTGGTGATACACGGAGGGAAAAGGGGGGGGGACGGGAGGGGATTCGTGATACCTGGAATTGGCGACATCCCTTGGGCAGGGAAGGCTCAGTTACATTCCCACCTCCACCCGACCTTCAAAAATTAGGTCTTACAGGAAGAGAATAAATAAATACTGGTTTGATTTCGCAGCCTGCCCAGACGGCCTTGGCACGAGGTGGGCATGAGTCGAGGGGGGGTCGTTGCAGCCATTCAGTGCAGAAGTCGTACGAGGGAGAGACAGAGAGAGAGGGAGAAGGTTGAGAAGTTCCTCAGGTCCCTTTGGGGTGGGTTGAGTTTGCTGGATCTTCTTTTTGTTTTCATTTTTTTTTTGTAGAGTTTCACGGCCTCGGGCTGGATTTAAAACAGAACAAGACAAAACACACAACCCCCCCCAAAAAAAACCCCCAAAAAACCCCCCAAAACAAAACACCACAACGAACGGCAACCGATGATGAGCGAACACACGAATAAAACAATCCTCTTTTTTTGTTTTTTTTTTTTGTTTGTTTGTTTGTGTGTGTGTGTGTGGTTGTTTTTGTTTCTTTACAAGAAGCAGACTGGGCCAATGTCTACACCAAACTCCTGCTCAGCTCCACCAATGTCCATAGGTGCAATGTCTACGATGGGCAGGCGCGAGGTCTTCTGCGACCGGTACTCGATGACCGTCTTGCCCCACTTGCCAGTGTGTTTCTGGGGTGGAGGGCAAAAAAAAAACAGGGAAAAGGTGTTATTAGACACCCTCAAACTCCCCCCAAACCACCAGGTTGAACCTCCCCCACCCCAACTCATCATCATCATCTTCGTGGCAGGATAGACCCACCCTGAGAAGACCTAAAATCCAATCGAGTCAAGGTGTTGTCTTGGTGTTAATTGTGCTGAAACCATCCTGGTTCATCAAGTTGAACACACCCCCTGCTCTCTGAGGCCTGATTTGACAGATAAGCTGGTGGCTGCCCTGGAAAGGTGTGACTGGCAGCCAATCACTTGATGCTGGAAAAGTCCAGCCAGGTTCTTCTGACATGACCCTTCTTGGGGTGGATGTGTGGAGGTTCCTCCCTTGGCTGGGGATGCCCTCCAAGGTCACTCCTTGAGGTTCAGAGCAGAGATCTCCCCTGGTTTGGGCGAGTTACATCAGATTTCTACTTAACAATTATTTCTTTTCACCAGCTTTAACATAACTGCTTCCATAATTGCTTTGTTACAGTGCACTGTACTACTTGGTATTATACTCTACTATATTGCACTCCACCAGTAGATTTTCAGTGTTTATATCATGTGGTGATTGAGATCTTCTGCCTGATCATTTGAGATCTTCTGCCTGATCATTTGTACAAATGAAAGAATTCATTTAACATGAATATTCTCCTTTTGCCAACCCTTAAAACCCGCGGGACAAAAGCGGCTCCATCCCACCTCCGTAACTCCTCAACTTTAAACTGCTCGCACAATCCCAAACTGAGATTGGGTTTAGCTGCCCCAGGACCCCTCTCTGAGAAGAGATTCCTTCCCGTGCCTCCAGACTCACGGGCGAGGCTTTGCTTTCCACCCCCTCTGTCCCAGCCCCGTGCTCACCGTGCATCCGTCCTCCAGGACGCTGTAGGTGAACCTGCTGTTGCCCTCGGCGCGGATCTCCACGTCGTTGGAGCCCTGGATGAGGAGGGCTTTCTTCAGGTTGCCCGTGTCCTCGTCCATGTAGGCCACGCTGTTCTTGCAGTGGTAGGTGATGTTCTGGGAGCCCTCGGTGGACAGGAGGCGCAGGAAGGTCATCTGGATGTTGGCGGTGTTGGGGGCCAGGTCTTCGTCACCGTAGCTGAACTGGAAGAGGGGAGGAGGGACATTAAAGCCCCTGAGGGTGTTGCAACAACGCTGTTTTGGGGGATCCCCCGTAATTTGCCTCCCTGGGTGGCTGCAGGCATCACATCCCAACTGCTCCAACCCCAAGCAACGCTCTGGGTCAGCCGGTGTCTCGTGTAACACCCGTCAGCTTCACCCCACNTTTTTTTTTTCCTTTTGTGTCATTATCATACAATTAAACACTCCTGCTGGTGATACACGGAGGGAAAAGGGGGGGGGACGGGAGGGGATTCGTGATACCTGGAATTGGCGACATCCCTTGGGCAGGGAAGGCTCAGTTACATTCCCACCTCCACCCGACCTTCAAAAATTAGGTCTTACAGGAAGAGAATAAATAAATACTGGTTTGATTTCGCAGCCTGCCCAGACGGCCTTGGCACGAGGTGGGCATGAGTCGAGGGGGGGTCGTTGCAGCCATTCAGTGCAGAAGTCGTACGAGGGAGAGACAGAGAGAGAGGGAGAAGGTTGAGAAGTTCCTCAGGTCCCTTTGGGGTGGGTTGAGTTTGCTGGATCTTCTTTTTGTTTTCATTTTTTTTTTGTAGAGTTTCACGGCCTCGGGCTGGATTTAAAACAGAACAAGACAAAACACACAACCCCCCCCAAAAAAAACCCCCAAAAAACCCCCCAAAACAAAACACCACAACGAACGGCAACCGATGATGAGCGAACACACGAATAAAACAATCCTCTTTTTTTGTTTTTTTTTTTGTTTGTTTGTTTGTGTGTGTGTGTGTGGTTGTTTTTGTTTCTTTACAAGAAGCAGACTGGGCCAATGTCTACACCAAACTCCTGCTCAGCTCCACCAATGTCCATAGGTGCAATGTCTACGATGGGCAGGCGCGAGGTCTTCTGCGACCGGTACTCGATGACCGTCTTGCCCCACTTGCCAGTGTGTTTCTGGGGTGGAGGGCAAAAAAAAAACAGGGAAAAGGTGTTATTAGACACCCTCAAACTCCCCCCAAACCACCAGGTTGAACCTCCCCCACCCCAACTCATCATCATCATCTTCGTGGCAGGATAGACCCACCCTGAGAAGACCTAAAATCCAATCGAGTCAAGGTGTTGTCTTGGTGTTAATTGTGCTGAAACCATCCTGGTTCATCAAGTTGAACACACCCCCTGCTCTCTGAGGCCTGATTTGACAGATAAGCTGGTGGCTGCCCTGGAAAGGTGTGACTGGCAGCCAATCACTTGATGCTGGAAAAGTCCAGCCAGGTTCTTCTGACATGACCCTTCTTGGGGTGGATGTGTGGAGGTTCCTCCCTTGGCTGGGGATGCCCTCCAAGGTCACTCCTTGAGGTTCAGAGCAGAGATCTCCCCTGGTTTGGGCGAGTTACATCAGATTTCTACTTAACAATTATTTCTTTTCACCAGCTTTAACATAACTGCTTCCATAATTGCTTTGTTACAGTGCACTGTACTACTTGGTATTATACTCTACTATATTGCACTCCACCAGTAGATTTTCAGTGTTTATATCATGTGGTGATTGAGATCTTCTGCCTGATCATTTGAGATCTTCTGCCTGATCATTTGTACAAATGAAAGAATTCATTTAACATGAATATTCTCCTTTTGCCAACCCTTAAAACCCGTGGGACAAAAGCGGCTCCATCCCACCTCCGTAACTCCTCAACTTTAAACTGCTCGCACAATCCCAAACTGAGATTGGGTTTAGCTGCCCCAGGACCCCTCTCTGAGAAGAGATTCCTTCCCGTGCCTCCAGACTCACGGGCGAGGCTTTGCTTTCCACCCCCTCTGTCCCAGCCCCGTGCTCACCGTGCATCCGTCCTCCAGGACGCTGTAGGTGAACCTGCTGTTGCCCTCGGCGCGGATCTCCACGTCGTTGGAGCCCTGGATGAGGAGGGCTTTCTTCAGGTTGCCCGTGTCCTCGTCCATGTAGGCCACGCTGTTCTTGCAGTGGTAGGTGATGTTCTGGGAGCCCTCGGTGGACAGGAGGCGCAGGAAGGTCATCTGGATGTTGGCGGTGTTGGGGGCCAGGTCTTCGTCACCGTAGCTGAACTGGAAGAGGGGAGGAGGGACATTAAAGCCCCTGAGGGTGTTGCAACAACGCTGTTTTGGGGGATCCCCCGTAATTTGCCTCCCTGGGTGGCTGCAGGCATCACATCCCAACTGCTCCAACCCCAAGCAACGCTCTGGGTCAGCCGGTGTCTCGTGTAACACCCGTCAGCTTCACCCCACGGAAGGACACCCCAGCCCTTCAACTGGACACCCAACGCTCCCTCCACCCCCTGCTCAACCTCCACCTCCTGCTCGACCTCCATCCCCTGTTCAACCTCTACTCCCTGCTCAATATCTACTTCCTGCTCAACATCCACCCCTTCCTCGACCTCCACTTCTGCTCAACATCCACCCCCTGCTCAACCTCCACCTCCTGCTCGACCTCCATCCCCTGTTCAACCTC
>VYXB01002045.1:624771-698526 GCA_013397135.1 Pachyramphus minor | reverse complement strand
TTACCACTTAAAGAAAACTAATGATTTGGAGGTTTTTTAAATGGTTTTAAAAGAGGTTTGATTTAGATTAGATATAGTATAAGAAAGAAGTTTTTCATGAAGAGGGTTATAAAGCATCGAAACAAGCTACCCAAGAAAGTGGTAGATATCCCATCCTTGGAAATATTCAAGAGCAGGTTGAATGAGGCTCTGAACAACCTGCTCCATGGCAAGGGTGTTGGACTAGAAGGCCTTAAAAGTCCCTTCCAATCCAAAATATTCTATGATTCTATGATTCTATATTCTATGTAATAAAGGAAAGAACCTTTTTGACAAGGGTTTGTATATAAGCCGATGAAAAATGGAATGGGGGGCAAAATGGATAAAAACTGAGAAGAGATTCCCAAGGAGGAAAACCACCATGCACTAACAAGCCAGAAAACAAAATGCCAAAAATGAAATGAAGATGTGGCAGCCACCATGTCCTAAGTTAGAGAGACATGGTATCTCTTACTAAATCAAATAATACAAGTGAAAAAAAAAATACAAAAAAGAAGGCTTCACATTCAAAGTCCTGGTTAGTCAGGGAACCAAGTAAGACTTTTTTAAGCAGAAAATAATATTCATTTTTCCTCAGCTCTGTTAGCTGGTCTGGTAAAATATATCTCTTTTCCCTTAAAAGCGTGCATTTAAAAATAAAAATAGATATGATTCTCAAACAAATGACAGGTTTTTTATGTCCATCCAAGGCGCATGTTTCAGGAATATTTGAAACAATAAATCGTCTAAAAATCACTGTCCTGAAACTATTGAAGGAAAAACAGATCTCTGCCAACTTACTCATCCTTGTGCCCCAGAATGGGATTATTATGCATAAACCTCTTAATACAAAAGACTTCCCCTTCTCCTGTTACTCAGTAGAAACAGTTTAACATAGGATACAAGACAGAAAGTACATAAAAAGATAGTACACCTGAATTATTCAAACCATCTACGCAAGCTTTTAAATGAATAAAGGGGGAAAAGAATTAGAAAGAACATAAAAGGAAGAACATCCCATTACACCACCACATAATACTGGACTCTCAAGTGTAGAGGATACCAAAACTCACTTAATAAAACATCTGTATAATAACACTGAAGTAGCAAAAGGAAGACAGCTATTGCAAGCATGTATGTTCTTCTGCAATTATAGAAAGTACAATCTGGTTTTGGCTTCTGTAGCTTCCAGCTAAACATAAGAAAACAAACACCCACTTCCTTATGTATATTTCTGCCTTGTTCTCAAATATACAGACAAACACTATAATCTCATGTCTTCCCCCCACACGCCCTGAGAAAGAAAGGGCTGTTAGTTTGTTGTCTCTTTTTCAGTTTCTTTGTGTCACACAGTTCACATGTTTGTGTATAACATCTATGTTCTTCCAAACTACTGTTTATCACTTGCCATTCCAGGGACCCAAATTAGTAAGTCAGACAAGTACACTGTCTTTTCATGTTCTTCCTCCTCTTGGCTTTTTCCACCAAAAATGGATACTTCTTAAAGTTCATTGTTACTCTGCAGGTGCTCTTGGGTACTCACAAGCTTTATTTTTAATTTTCAGGAAAAGTAGCAGAAACTAGACATTTTCATAGTATGTCAAATTTTGGAGTTTATAACAAAATCTTCTTCTTAAGGCTGATGATCTAAGAATTAAACCTGTAGAAATGTCCTTTTGCAACTTCATTGGTGTCCTGTTGTGTGAACCTTCTTAGAGATAGCTTGGAAAAATCTTGTCTATCTCTTACATTTTTATTCAGTATGGAAAGTGTTCTTTCCAAGTATCATTTTATATTTTCTTTAAAAAAGCTTAAGGTTTCAAGTAAATTGTAACAAGTCTTCAAATTGCAGTAGAACCACATAGGTAGTAATGAAGAACTGAAAAGTATCACGGTCACTGTTCTATTTTGTCTTTTCTTGTCTTGGCAATCTTGGCTGATTCCAAGCCTTATATAGTCTACTGATGAAAAAATGCACTGCAGGTGTGTACATATATATTTTTGTGTCTGTGTGCTTGTCTGTATATTTTTATTTACCAGCTCAGATCAAAGAACAACTGTGCCACAACATCCTAGATCTTTGAAACTGAGGAGCCCTGCAAAGAAGTTACTAGGGAAATGGAGAGGTATGTTTGCAAGAGTAGGTGTTGCAGCTGCAAGTTTGTCAACAACTGCGCAAAAATTAAACAAGCTACTACTTCCCTTGCACAAGCACATCTATGATGGAGATTACAGGAAGAGCTTAAGGACAGAGGAAGATATAACAACAAATCACAACTTGCTTTCCTATCTCCAATAGATGGTACAGCCATTTAATAGGTTCCTAGTCTCTGCTTGCCAATTATATGTTGTGGTGTATTCTGAACATAGGAGAAACAGCATTCTCCTGGAGATTAACAGAATAATCACAGCTGGATGAAGCTTCTGGAATGCAATAGGGATTTAGAAGTATACAGTGAGTCCAAACGCAGAATGGGAAATTCCAGAACATAGCTGGAGGGTGGCTGGCAGCAGAGAACAGAGCTGAAGTCATATTAGAAAAGTGATGTGAAGGACGCTTTCCTAGGGATCCTCAGAGTACTGTGGAGTTTGATTATGTCCACAAAGGAGGACGAGAAAGAAAAAAACTTACTCTGAAAGGACAAAATGTCTAGGCAAAGGGAACAGATTTCTTCTAAGCATTTAATTTCATCTGCCTCAGACCTAGTATCCTCTGCATTCCATCTCAAAGGCTTTAGGCAGCCTAACATCAAGCACACCACATCCCCTCCTTTCCATGAGCCATTTAGAGAAGAAATTGGCTGGATGGAGCATTCAAAGAAACGCCTCTTTCTAAATGGATAATAAAAGAATTCACAGAGCATGAGATTAAGGGACTCGCAAATGAGAACATTTATTCTGGAGAAAAGTCTCTAAAGAGCTTGTCCATTAATGCATATATATATATAAATGACTGCTTCAGATAATACAAGCAGGGTTTGGTTAAAAATACTGCCATGCCACCTACAGTCTATCTGTTGTAGACATCTGTCTGAAGAGAAACAATATCCTTTAGAAGGCACCTCAGTTGACTAACTTGGGTTTAGATAGCTCCATTTTGCCAGATGAATCCCACCTCACCTACCTTACTCATGGGTACAAAAATTGCTGCTCCAAGCAAATAGAAAACTGTTTACCAGGAAAATTGTTTGGGTTTTTTTCTATAGTGCCAAATATTTAGATTGGTTTATCCTCTGAAGGCTAAACTGAAGAAATAGAAGATCATGGTGATTTCTTCCCTATTTTTGAGAAGTTTAGACCATGTCTATTTTTAAATGTGTATTATAGTCAGAGATAATAGAGGGGTTTTAATCAAAACCATTTTCCTCTGGAAATAGTGTTGGCTTAAATCAAAACATTTTTTCTTTTGGTTTGTTGGCAAAAATAATATTTTTATGAACAAAGACTCCTGGTCAAAATACAAGACCAAAAAAAACCCAAAAAACAAAAACAGTCAAAATTTGGGTACCATGACAGCCTAGTTCTTCGGTAAGAAATTTCCACATGTTTCGGGACTTTGTTTATCTTAATAAAAAAAAAAGGTGGAAGAAACATTTATTACCTAGATCTAAATATTCAGAGAACACAGAGAACATTGGCTGTGATAAAATTTAATGAACATCAATTAAATTTTGATTGAGGAGTACTTTCAATTAATTGTTTATAAACAATCCAGAAAGAAAAAAACTGTTTATCAAAAATATTGAGAAAATTAATTGATTTAGAAGTTCAAATAAAATCGCCGGCTGCTCATTAACAATTCATGAACATCAAAAAGACTGAACTAATTCTATGAAGGACTTGATATTAGTTGTTATTATCCCCTTATTTCCAATAGAATATGATTGTTGTAGAACAATCCTGGTCAAGCAGTTCATTCTAACACCCTCAGCTGCAAACAATCAAAAATTAGTTTTGGCCCCAACCCAAAATCCCAAACCAGTGTCATAACAAATGCTACCAATTCCTCTGACTTTACCCAGACTCTCAACATTACACAGAATTCATATTATACATGAGAGTGCTATTACAAAACAAAATAAAATGAAAAAATGTGTTTCTTAGACACATTCATTTAAGCTCCAGATAAATAATTCCTCATTTTCTAATTCTTAAAAATTAATTCAGCCCCCCAAATTACTCTGTCTCCACTAGCAATCAATAGGAGTTTACTATGGTTTGTTACAAAAATTGTCTCTTGTATGTTCCATTGCTTTTTGGCTTTTTTAGTAAAATCCACTTGATGTTATAGGAGTAGTACAATATGAAGTGGTTACAACAGTGAATTCAAAGACATTTGAACCCAACATTATGTTTAGGTATATATTAATATTGGTTTAAGCATACGTTTTAATTTAGACAATTAATTTAGACTTTAATTAAAAATTAGACTTTAATTTAGACACATTGTTCTACTGTATTCTCTCAGAACCTAGCATAAGGATCATTTAAAGCTATGTAGAAGTAGATATTGCTTCACTGAGGAGAAGCCTCATCCCTTGAAGTGAGCAGGGCCAGGATGGATGGGGTCCTGCGTAACCCGATCTAGTGTGTAGCATCCCTGCCCATGGCAGGGAGTTGGAACCAGATGATCTTCAGGGTCCCTCCCAACCCAAGCCATTCCACAATTCTGTGATTCTAGGGTCTAAGAGGATCTTATTACCTCAGCCAAAATTTCAAACTCTTCTAAGATGCTGACAGGTAGTCTTGCATCTCCAGTCCAGCACAAACACTCCTTGAAATCTTCTCTCCAAAATTTCAAATGCCCCTCAATACAGTGCAATGCAGACTCATGTCATGTCCCTCACCCTGCCCACACATCCATTTACCAGGCTTCTGGGAATCAGTACCTTGGAGAAGGATCTCAGCTCTCTCATTCACACTTCCTACATGTCTTCTGCTGTGCTAAAGCCCATCATTTCACTTTGATTCCAAACAGAGCAACAATTATTTATGCTATCTTTGCTTTTAGCCTAGTCTTTGTTTCAGAATCATTCTTTTCTCCAGAGTATACATTGAATGGCAACCGTTCAGTCAGTTCTAACTTTGAGCTATGGGACCCATTATTACAAATAAGAGTTTTCAAACAAAAGCCTGTCCCTGTAACATTTATATTCAGCATTAGCATATGTGTAGTTTGATCATACTCTCTTTTCCTCTTTCTTTCTCCCTTTTCTTTTCTGTAAACAATCCAGGGGTTTACTGATCATAATGAAAACACATTTTTACAATGACCTTGCAGTGCCTCTGCAGGTCAACAGAGAGCAGTTGTTAACAGCTATTGCTTCTCCAGAATTAGAAAGAAGTAAAGAAGCTGCTTCTAACCCACTCAGACTCCATTGTCACTCTTTAGCCGATTGGCGGACATACAATACACAGTGGTTTCCTTTTCCAGGAAATCATATATACCCTCCAAACTCATTGCATCTGAATGATAACTAATCATCTGCATTAAATTGACAGAGAGGTTGTGTAGCTGTATCTAAACACAGTAATAGTTTATTACATGCAGTGATAGTCATTGCTATTTTTATTCCTTTTATTTAAGGAAAGAAAAAAACAAACACAAAACATTAAAAGCCTCCAGGCTTTTTGCACAACTCAGTTTCTCTAAAGTATTGACCACAGAAGTTTGCAAGCATAAAAGATCATTTGAATGTTTAGGAAAAATAATCAGACCTGCCAAGTTTAAAAAAAAAAAAAAAAAAGAAGAAAAGTAGGGTGACTGTATCCAATCCCACAAAATAGCCTTTCAAGATGTGAGGTATGCATTTAATCAAAAAATCAACCATGGAATTACTCAGACCTTACTTTGGACAAGAATTTGAGGACTAAGACAAACAGATGGACCAGGAGCTTTCTTCATGGTTGACTCTTGCCTGTTATATGGCATGGTAAGGTGATCCTGCCAATAGATTCCCTCCCACATAACTTGAAAAGGAGCAAAGGTCACCCAATAGGATCTGACAAATCCTACATGTGTTCTGCCTCTACTGAATGTTTAGGATGACACGCTACAATCACATGCATTAAACCTAGGTGTCAAAGAAAAAGATAACATTTTTACATGTGCTGTACATGCTTAGTTTTCCTTGCTTTTTTTTAACCTAAATCAATTAAAATCAGTTCATTTATTACAGATGTAATATTAGCATGGGTCATACCATGTTAGCAGCCATTATGAAAAGAAGGAATATTAACGTCTGTCAGACCCTCTGGCTAAAGAGTGTCTGAAGTTCCTACGAAAGTCATATAAAATTAACAGTCTTCCAGCAGGCATTTATCATTCTCATTAGAGGAGCCTCCCTGAAACCTGATGGTCCTTTCCAGAGTGCAAAACACATAAAGAACAACCAAAGTAGTTGACTGTACCCTGCAAACAAGCAAACTACATTTCATAGTTCATGTGGGTGCAAATTTCTTCTGTCAGCAAGAAAGATGACTCTTCCTGCAACCACGTGGATCTCAGTAGTGAGCGTGATGCACCACCACCGTCCTTGTACCTCCTACAGAGACGCACATACACACAGAAGAGTCTAGAATTGAGACTGCTTTTAGTTAGCTATTTCTAAAACCAAAAAATCATGGCCCTGCTGTACCTCAGAGAAACCAGTGGTCAGCACCCTCATCCCTGTGAAGAAATTAAGCCACCAAGGTCAGTTCAACAGGAGCCTGTTAGTTATAGAAGTGATGGAGGATTGCATCAGCTCTTACACCTACCTTTCTCTAGATTTTCATTAATGATGGACTGTCCTGTACTGGTTACTTTATAGTCAATATTTTATTTATATGTCACTGTGTCATTGCATCTATTTATTGATAACTACAGAGAAACCTACAATATCAAAGAAAAATCAAAGGTCTTCCAGGCAACAGCACAAGAATATATGCAGATAACCTTATTCTCTCATGAAGACACAAGTGGAAGCCACCACCCTATGGAAGGCTTTAAAATTCTTCATATGGCATATTCCCTTATTTTTTTAATTTTTCAATAACTCCACTGATCATTTCAGTTTCCTTGAAAAGACCCCACTTCAGTTTCCTTGAATTCTTCTTTTCATCATGTAAAGTTAAATGACATTTCCTCAAATGAACAGTGACATCAGAAACATATCTTCTAATTTATACACAGACTCTAATAATTTTCTGTAAGTGAAAAGCCAATTAATCACACCTCTGTTTCGTGTTAGGGATAAGATATAGGCTGATGTGCAGTACTAGAGAGAGGGTCTTTAAAATATACAGAAAATAATAAATTTAGTCAAAAAGAAAGAGGGTTTAGTAGCCATTTCTGACATAAAATACTTTCTTTTCTTTGTTGGATAGTCAGGTATTTCTAGTTTTGTAAATGCCAACAATGAAATCCAAAGGTATGGTACTAATTATCTGAGGTAGAAGTTAGCAATGATATATCAAAGAAAAATGAAAAAAGAGCAAGAAAAAGGCCAGCTTTAGAGACACAAATAAAACACTAAATGAAAGGGAAAGAATATTAATGCAGATTTGAACAAGAAAATGAAAGTTATTGCTTAGATATTGTTGCACTGGAAAATCCTCTTCACACCCACCTTCTCACTCCATCATTCCACAAATTTGATAAATATCTTCTATCCTGCTCAGGATAAATGAAAGTCCATCCTCTTTTTCATCGTATTTTTTTTCTGTGGATGCTCAAAAAATTCCACAGAACAAAGAAAAGAGCTAAGGGGTTTGAAGTGGGAGAGGTTTAGAAAAACTAAATACATATGAGGAGTAAAAAGATAAGTTCAGAGTAATGGGTTAGACATGTTCATATTATTATATTAATCAACACTGCAAAAACTCAGAAAATCAAAAGAATCAAAAACAAAAAAGTCAAAATTTCAAGAAAAATATAAATCTTCATTACGAAATCCTTTCCAAAGCTTTTTCATTAAAAAAAAAATAAATCTTAATTTTCCAAGATTTCTAGGGGAAAGAATAAGCCAAGAAGGATTGCCATTAAAAAAAAAAAAAAAAAAAAAAAAAAAAAAAAAAAAAAAAAAAANNNAAAAAGCAAAAAAGAGTTCCAATAAAAAAAAAAAAAAAAAAAAAAAAAAAGGAAGAAGAAGTAATACATATATAAACAGTAAAATCTGTATTGGGAATGTCTGAATGTGTGACACTGGAGGAAAGGAGAGTACAAAAAAAAGAGTTGATCTAAAAACAATAAAAAGGAGACTGATAGCAACAATAACTACTCTGCTGCTGTGAGTGACTCAGAGCCCCTGGCTGGTTCTCATCCATCCACTCAGACTTACAGTAAGGACCTGATATCCCCTATTAACTTTTCAAGAGAATTTGCTTCTCATAAATAAAATAAAAAAGAAAGAGACCACAGAAAAATTAGGCAATTGATCCAGAAAAACCAATAAAAGCATTGCCTAAAAGGAGTAGTCCAAACCCAAGAAATCTATAAGCATCCTGAAAGCTTTGGAAAACATATTATGTTAGGAGCCCAAATAAAATATGTGCCATAATTCAAAAAGAAAACAAAACAGTCTAATAATCTCCCTGCATAGCTGGATGGGAAATTTAAGAAGGTTGTCACAGGGAAAAGACCAACAGTTAAAAAATTGAAGACTTGCTCAAATAACGGAAACATGTCAAAAGGAAAACAGGTCATTTGAAGGATTTGAAGGACTCTGAAGCATCCATGGGTTGGTGGTTTTTTTACTGATAGTCCCAAGTTCATTAAATAGTTCAAGAGCAGGATGGAGGTGAGCTGATCAATGGGACTGCCTGATGACCAAAGTATGAAAAGGAGACTCAGGGAACATTATTTTACAGTGGAAAAGCTCAACAAACTCTTTCCATCAGTGCTTACTATACAGTGGAAATACCCACATCCAACTTTTTCTGTAGTAGGTAGGTCAGAGTGCTTGACAGGATACAGATAAATATGTGGGGTGTTCTAAACCGTACAGAGAAATAATGCATCACCAGCACTGGAAGGCATTTACCTGAAGAACTGAAGAAACAGTGAAATCACAGAGTCACAGCTGGTTCATGTCAAATACACCATAGCCAGAATCCCCTGTGCTAGAGGAGTGATGGGGTGTCAAGGTGATTTGTCTACGGAAAAGGGTCAAGCAGGATCTTGGAAGCACAGGCTGCCAAGTGTTACCTCCAGCCTCAGCGTGACAGGAGAGTCTGTAATACAGTAAAAGGTCACAGAATCAGACAGCACTGTTGGGTCAGCATAGCACCTGTAAAGGAAGTTCTTGCCTTGTTTCAGTGACCATGTTTCTAGGTTGATCCAGTAGACATCATTGGTTTGGTTCCCCAGGCAGACTTTTGGAAGGTTATTTTTGGAAAGACCATCAAAGAAACAGTGATAAGAGGTTGGAGGGAAAGCCGTCTTATGGATGAGGAACTCTTTAAAGGATGGGAACCAGAAGGTATGGCTCAATGGTCATTTCACAGCGTGGAGAAATATCAGAAAATGTGTACTCAAAGGATCAGCTATGGGACCAAAAAGCAGTAGGCATTATCAGAAAGAGTTCTGAGAATAAAACACAAAACTTTATGTCACCACTGCTAAAAACTTGGCACACCCACATCTTGATTACTGTGTATGGTTCTTATCTCCACACCTCCAGGACATTGCACAGACAGAGAAGATCCAAAGAAAATTTTGATAAGAATGGAGCTGTCATATTCGGAAATATTAAAAATATCTCTGGTTTACAGTTTGGAGAGAAGACTCAGTGAAAATCTGATTAAAATTCCAAAAGTCATAAAGTCAGTAGATTATCAGGATGCAGAGTTATTGTTCAACAAATCCCACAATGTTAGAACAAGCTGGAACACTTCAGAACTATCTTCAGAACACTAAAGGTTGCCTAAAACAGTTTAACAGATGTAGCTCTTTACATAGCTGCTAGTGAAGTTGTCCCCACAGGAAGTTAGGAAAACAGACAGAACCAAAAGATTCGGAAAGAGACTGGCCATAGGTAACAAATCCACAAACAGATATGCTACTGATTGCATCAGGGCATACTGGGGATGTACAGGGGAAGGGAACGCATGCTGCAGGGGACAGACAGACTCATGTTTTCTTCTTGCACGGTCTCACTTTCTGCACTGTCAGAATCAGAAGCCTGCACTACATGGCCATTGCTCTAGCCCAGCAGGATATTTCATTTTTTTCTTAAGAGATGAAATAATGTGACATAAACCCGGCCTTGAGGACATCTCTATAGCAATGCTTTATTTATTCGTTTCTTCTTCTCCCCTGATATCATCCATCAGTCTGGTCTGCAGCATCAATATAACCAAGATGTCAAAGCAGCAGTCTAGACCTAGATAGATGCTTTATCAGGGTGGAAGATTCTCTGCCATTTTCTAATCCTCCCAGTTTTTATCCCCCATGTATTACCCTGAACAGACAGGATGTTTCTGGGAGAGATGAAAATATACAAAAGATCATAGAATAAAGGGACCTTACATTCCTGTTTCACGCTTACATTTCATTCCTGTGTTTTCCATAGGCTGCCCATGGACCTGATAGTAAAAGACTGAAATGAGAAATTTAAAAAACTGAAATATGGGTTTGGTTGGTTGGTTATTTTGGTTTGGTTTTTTATCCCAGCTTGTCTTGATTCCTGGCATAGGATGAAAATAACAGACTACCTTCAGGGTAATGCAAAATTCATACCACTAAAATTTCCTTCCAGACTCTGCAATGCCTACTGATGTTCACTTTCAATTTTCACAGGGTCCAGGGTCCCCTTCCACCTTGGTTTATTCAATGTATATGGAACTCAGAGCAGAACAGATCTGATTTTCTGTGTGAAAGGAATACTGATATTTATGACTTTATAGATCTCAGCTAGGGAGGAGAAAAAAGTCCCAGACAGCAAGGACCTAAACACACTCTCGTAAACATGCACACACTGCTCAAAATGGAAATTAAAAAGTTCAACTTTGAAAAACTAAAAGAATATGGGTAGCAAGATTTATTATTATCTTGCAATCTATGTTTGAAAAATGCTTGCATGAATGTATGAACTGTTGGCAGAGCACACTGTCACATGTTGGCCTATTTCAAGGACAGTATCAATTTGAATGAACTACTAAACAGAGTGGCCTAATTTTGGTTGGTTTGCAGTGGAATATTTGCCTTGCTGTACCATTTCCTTAATTCCCAATAACTCTGATTTCCCTCCTCTGTTACGTACCTAGCCAGCAGAAGCAAGATAAAACATGACAACCCAGATATTCCAATTTAGCAAGATGCATTTTGCTAAATCATCTCTATGCATCAGAACCACTGTCTGTTTGTGTCTAGCAACATCTGGCAAACAAGCACTGATGTATTATAATGTTTATCATGCCAGATGGCAATACGTCTTCAATGTCACCTGCAGAATGAAATAAAACCTTTGTTATCACTGTTTCTTACCCACCCATTCACTTCCTCTTCCCTCCCTCTCCAGTCATCATCTGAGAGCTCAATTCCTGCTGGTACAGCATGTGTGGTTAAATATTAAAATAAATGTAGGAAATGGCAACAGGTTGCTACATAACCGTAATTGCTTAAAGGTATAAAGCATTTAATTACTATGAATTTTATGGTAATTCAATGATATACCATTTATACTATAAACACCATAATTTCTGCACAACTAAAAATTGCAAGTAAACTATCATTCTGGAGAGTCCTAATTGTGTACTGCAAGGTAAAGGACATCCAAGGTCACGCCTATTTGGATGCATGCTCATGAAGTCAAAAGGAAGCATTTCCAGCTGCATCCATGGAATATCAAGCGCTTTCTTCTTTCACTTGGGATTCCCCATATGTTTTCTCCTTGAGCAAGGGCAGTTTGAAGTTATTTTAATCTGATATTAACAGGGTTTACCGAACAGTCTCTTTTCTAGGAGCAGTCCTTGTAATGGATTTAACTTGGGGCTCCAAAATAGTAGGGTGGACAAAAAATTGAGTCATTCTCTTGTCTTGCTCATTAGAAAGGGTTTTTTCTAATTTCCTTTCATTGCCAAGTGAATATTCTATTATATTTTATCAACAAAATCTTGGTTATCTTCAAGCACAGTGTGATATCTTTTGTACATTTTAGACAAGCTAGGATGAAAGCTTCTACAGATCAAACATGTATTTTAAACCTAAATGATATTTATTTTCAAAAACCAGTATCAGAAACCATCAAACCTTTTAATTCTCATGATTTTTTCATAATTTAAGGGTTCACTTTCCAGAAAAAAAAATTAATATGTTGTGTTTCAGTAGTTGCCTGCTAGCAAGCAAATTAATATATCCATTTATCAAATGATTCAGCTTCCGAATAAAAAAATGCAAAACTGAAACCCACCACACATTTAAGGTGGATTGTTGCTAACATTCGTAGATGAAGTAGAATATTAGCAACATGGTTATTTTTGAATACAGTTCTCAAGGCCTGAAATAGCAGCACAAAAATGGTGGAGAGCTCACAGTTCCTTT
Source organism: Pachyramphus minor (assembly GCA_013397135.1). NCBI lineage: Eukaryota > Metazoa > Chordata > Aves > Passeriformes > Tyrannidae > Pachyramphus > Pachyramphus minor. The sequence goes on along the minus strand of VYXB01002045.1, from coordinate 685,985 downwards.
GGTGTTTTTATTCAAGACCTGTAGTCACTGGCCTACATGACATAGGACCAAAGAATTGCTCAGTTGTGTATTTAGTCCCCTAATTACTGTTTAATTTCACATACATTCTCACAAAATGAGTGTTAAAAATGAAAATGAAGTAGCAATTAGGGGGCCAAGTGCATAATTGTGCAATTTTTGATAGCTAGTGCAGCTCCTTAATGGTGGTGACAAATTAAGCATGACATCAAAGCAAATGAACCCTTCTTTAGATCAGCTGGAGAAGGCCTTATGGCCATCAACCATTTGGAAATCAGTACAAGTCCTGCCTCTGACTTTGGAGGTATGGGAATTGGACCTTGTTTCCACAACAGAAAAGTTGGAATGGCTATAAAGAGATGTATTTCCTACTTAGTTCAGTGCCTGAATTGAAATATTTAAGTCTAAAACTATGGATTTAAACAAAATAAGGTAACATTTCAGAGGATCTTGGTACCTACTGCTAAAAACTGAAGCAGGGCTTAGGAAAACTATTTCATATTTATAAAGGTGTCTACCTTCAACTGCAGATTGTTCAGTTTTGCACATCTAAGTTTGACGGTCTAGTTTTTTTTCCCAAGTTCAGAGTTGCATCAAATTGAGCTCCAGACGATGGAAGAAATTAGCTGTTTCTGGTAATCCCAAAAGTGTGCAGGTGAGAAATAGGATCAGTTTTATCTTTTCAAAAATCTATTTCAAGTAAATACATTTTGTTTTCTTATAACATGACATAAAAGCTGAAGTTGCATATATTAGCGTGAAGACAGTAAAAGCTTTAATGAAAGTTCTGTTTCTACAGTATGATCCTTCAGAGCCTGTCTGATTGCAGCAGTGCCCAGAAGACAGAGTAAAGGACCATGATCTTCTGTACAAATAGAGAAAATAGATTTGGCCCCCACTGAAAATTCTCGAAAGACTTTAAAAATCAGATTTCCAGAGCACAGGGAAAAACAAACAAACAAACAAACAAAAAGAGTTATTTTGGCCCAAACGCTTCTGACTCAAAGCAGGTAAAACAGAGAAAGAAACCTTATGAGTGCAGTTTCTCCTGCTCAACAGAGATGCCAAGGATTCATTTCAGATTCATTCCCTGTCACTTTAGCTGACCACAGACTGGGCATCTCAATTTAATGATTTTGTATGCTCAGATGGGTTGGCTGGTGGAGACATCCACCTCTGAGCACTATATAGATGCCATGGGGTTGGGTTGGATACCTCACTTTCCATCAGTGATTGTCTAGGGAGAGGTCTTCTTCCCCAGGCCATAAACTCTGCTTTAATGCTATAGGGAGATGAACTTGCTTCCCATGAGCAAAGGGGAGATGTATGCAGAGAATGTAGAGAAAAAAATCACTTTAAACCACCAAAAAGGTGACCGCCAAGCATGCAGCCCAGAGTTCTCTTCAGTACGGGTTAAGTTGTTACCCTCTTCTAGGATACGGTGTTACAAGCTACTCTGAGGGCAATGCAGATATACCCTGAGTCTCTGAGGGATCATTCTTTGCCTTACACAGCATGTCAAAGCTCACGGAAAGCAATTTTTCTTTCAGTGCCTCCTTTTCAACTGGGAAGCATTCAAAGGGAAGCACTCGCCCCTTGAGTGCTCAAGTGTGTACTTTGTGTTGCCAAGAAAGGGCACTCCAATAGCTCTTCTGGGAAAGCACACCATATTTCACATCACCCCATGCACTTTCAAGGGGTTTTGCAGAAATGGCTTGTTCTGGGACATCTATGATATATAATTAGGAAGAAAAATAAAGAAGCTTTTTTTCTCTTTCAAGTTGAGTTAACTCGCATTGAGAAAAAGAAGACTTTTTTGGTTTTTTCCTTCCCCAAAGTGCTCCAACTGCTGAGAGGTCATCTTTAAGACAGAAGTGCTTTAATTCTCGAACTTATAAAGCAAGCAATTATGATATTCAGGGAGACAGTGGGAGGAGGGGTGCTGTTAATTTTTGATCAAGCAAAGCACCAGTGGTCTGTATCCACAGACCAGCAGACATAATCTTCTATGAGACCATCAGAGTTGGTATCTGCAGGAAGAGCAGTGGCTACAGCTGGTACCATGGTGGTTATGCTACTGTTCATAGCCGTATGGGTTCTACGGGGTACTAAGGCCAGAAATGTCTGTTGTATCCTTGGTTATCTCTAGTGTAACCACACGTAGAGTGAAATGATAGTGACCAGGGCAATGTGAAACTTCAGCTTTTTAGGCAGGAAAGCAGGAGGATAAGCAAAGGAAGGGAGGGGAGGGTGGGAGTCAATTCACAGAATCTGAGATACATCACTAAGTAAGATTGAACCAGTCATCTGGATGTCTCAGCATTTGAAATGAGTAAAAAGTGTGTTTTCTTCATAGGCTATTCTGAGTTGGAAGGGACCTACAAGATCATTGAGCCCAACTCTTACCTGAATGGCCCATAGAGTGATCAAACTTTTGGTTTTATTAGCACCATGCTCAGTTTAAAGAACTGAGCTAATCTCGGGGTGATTCTTGGCACAGCTTAAAGGAAAGAAAACAGAGCAAAATGGGGGGTACGTGTAGCTATAACTGGAATGGGAATGGCCTCACTCACTGACAGATGGAGCTCAGGATGTCAGTAAAAGGTACCCTACATGCTCCTGCAGCTTGTGAGTCCGTGTTTGCATGGGGGTGGCTGCTACATGCACTCAGATGCAATGGGCATGGACTGGCAGATGCTAAATAAAACCTCTCCTCTCAGCCTGGAGCACAGCTCAGAAGCATCAGAGAGCATTTGCCAAGCAAAATAAAGCAGGATATGCTGTTTCAACTGCTGCTTATTAAGTTAGAAAAGCACTAAACAAGGTGTGGGTATGAACTGCCAGATCTGCTGGTGGATGATGGGGTCATTCCAAGCGATCCCCCCTTGCTGGAGATACACACAGTTCTGCACAGGCTGGGACATTTGCTTATGGAGCTCCCTGCCCACCCAGTCAAGCCTGCCATTTGCATAATTTCTGACCACTGACCAGGTGCCTTTTATGACATAAACTCAGACACCAGTTAAAATTATTTACTTGATACAGTCATTTTATATGGGATTTCACTTAACATAGTTTAATGCCAACCTAATAAAATATGAAAATGAATTGGGGTTTTGTTTCTTTTCCCAGCTGGTAACAGTAGGGCTCAGACAGGCTTTAGAAAAAAGTTTCATTGAGAAGTGCAAAGATGAAAGAAAGATGAGTATTTATAGGGATAAAATTGGCTTTTACTTTTTAATTGTAGTATAGTTAATTTGGACAGTGTTGAAAGAAATTAGGTCTTTTCATGGTGTTTTGTTTTATTTTTTTCCATCAGTGTGGGCTGTAGAGTGAAAAACATGATGTTTTGAACCACCATAAACAAAATCAATTACAAGTTTTACATTTACATTTAATACTCTCTATTCTCTTTTTCTCTGGTTATGTGTTTGTAAACACAAAGAGATCATGGGAGGAAAATTATGAGTACTTTGGCAGTTGCCAGACTTTCTTCTGTATTTCTTCAGATCACATACAGTACTGGGTTACAGGGGCTAAAGGAGTCATTAGGTCCATGCTGGATGACATCCTGCTCAAGGCTGGCCCCAACCAAGGCAGCCATAAAACAATAAACAACAACAATACCAAGGTGCTGTGTGAGGGAAAAGCACTTGTATATGGCTTGTATTATCATTTCTTTTCTGTTTATGGCTAGCTAGTCTGTCTCCCTTCAGACTTCTTTTCTTGTATGCAAAGATGTCTCTTGTTCTTCAACTTCTCTGAAAAACCTGGAGAAGTTTTCTTCCACAGAACTTTATATTTGTGAATATATTTGTGAAATATATTTGTGTATAATCCTCTTCTGAACTCTCACTAACTTTTCTGTGTTGTCTTTGCAACACGCTGTTTGTAATAGACTGCTGTATTCAATTATACTCCCAGCAGTGCTATGTGGAGAAAAAAAAATACTTTGCTTCTCTTATATGCAGATAACCATCTTCCTCGTTCTTCTTGTCACTGGCCTGAATGCAAAATCTCAGATCTATCAAACATTTATGCAGCTCAAATAAAAATGTAATTACTTTTCATAAGGAGTTTTAACCCTGCAATACTGAAACTTCCAGATTTACTGATATTGAGTGGTGACCCAACATGTTATGGCATGACTCAGACTGACAGCTATCATCCATATGAACCATGCAGCCATCGCTCCCAGCTGCACCTACAGCCACCACAGCTCAGGGGAAACCCTGGCTGGGAAAGCAAAAAGCAGCAGAGGAAGATGTCCTCAGGCTGTCCGGAGGGTGGGATGGACAGGAAAGATTGTGTGAGGTTCAGAATAGATATGGATACCAGAAATAATCTTTTCTATCCTGCAGTATGACATATATACCTTGAAATGAAGAAGGTAGTACATCTAAAGAGGAAGGGGAGCAGGGCTATGTAACTTTTGAGCTGGACTTGAAAGGGACTGGATTGCCCTTTTCAAAGGAGAGAAATAGGAGGGGTAAGAGGAACAAGAAAGTCACTTATGCAAATGCATGGATTACTTTTCAGGAGTGAGTTTTTTTCTCTCATCTGCAACTTACATGTGGGCAACTAGCCTAACTTTAGACTTGTAAATTGAAGTGGCAAGGGCTTCATCTTATCAGTCTAAAACATCTACCTGCAGGCATACCTACGTTCCAATCAACTGAAGATCATAGAGACACGAGACTTCCACTAGAGTCCAACAATGTATCTTACTAACTCTAAGGATGATATTACAAAAAGCATGTCTAGACCAACATGTGTGGTGGTATTACAGAGCCCTTTGCTATGGGTATCAGCAAGAATAGGCCCTGGAACTTAAAGTCAGACAAGTCAAATGTACTGTTTATACTCTGCTTTCACAGGGCTTGGTCCTTATCTCCTTAGTATAAATCAGCAGCAAGCTTATTTATGTCATTACAGTTATATAAAGCAAATCAAGGTGCTTGGGCCCGGTTGCACCTCCTCTTACTAATATTCTGCCAGGATTATTGATAACGCTAGGGCACAAGCAAGGAAACTATGAAAAATATTCATTTCAAGCTCCATTGCAAGCAGAGTAAAATAATCAATATACACTTACAAACAAGAAAAAAAAAAGAAAGAAAGAAAACGTGCTTTGGAAACCCTCTAGACTTACAAGTAAAATGGAGTGTGAATAATTGGAAGAAAATAGTAAGTATACAATTAAAATAACCTCTATAAAGGAACATTCTCCAGATAAACAAAATCCATACACAGTTTGCTTCCACTCTTTTTCTGCTTGCCTGTTTCCTTTTTCATTTTTCTTTTTTTTTTTTTTTTTACTTCTTTCCTCCAATAAATGCAATTTTTGTCAGTTTGATTCCGTCTGAAGTCTGTTTCATTTCCATGTTTTTTGCTATGGGAAGGTAGTTTCCTGACTTTTTCTCAGGTATCTTTTTAGATGAATGGGTACTTGAACTGAATGATTAAGGATTTTGTTCTTTCCCGTCCCTTCAGTTTGCACAAAGAATTATTTTGAGTTTGTTTTTTTTCCCAGATATCACTAGAATTAGTTTTCATTTCAGTTAAAAGGGAAAGTTCTACCAGAAAAACAATAACAAAACTAAACTTAATTTTAGAAAAATAATCAAATATACTATTTAGTCTCAAGTGTACCAATGTTTTATTTGAACATTGATTTTATTTAATTGCTTAATACTGTTTTCCAAAATTTATCTAGAACATACCCTTATATCATCTAAAATGTTGTAAGTTGTTGTTTTCTGTTAGATAGACCATAAAATACAAAATAATTTTGTGATTGGATGCTCAGCTGGAGTTATTCTTCACTTACCACAGAAAAGCAGATGTTTCATACCCTCTGGGTAACTGTAGACCAAAAAAAGTCATTGAAAATTTTCTCCTTTTTTTCCATAAAAAACCTTAAACTAACTACTTAAAGATTTCATGGTATTTCCCATTCTAAATAGAGGGACTCATTCACCAAGAACACTGAAATATTACACCCCTATATGAATTTGAAGCACATAATTAGGGCAAGCCTCAATAGCAGAATCTTATTCCTTAATGCTTTCTCTTCATTCTCTCTATGAGCTGTAAATATTTGTTTCTGTACAATTCAAACATATTACTCCATCACTAATGAGAACGCAATGTTGACTATCAGCAGGAGAAAGATACTTTACTGGGAATGTCCTAAAGATGAATTGGAAATTAAGACAGATGCATAGCAATCTTTTTTTAGAGAAAGGATGTATGTACAGGTCCCTTTGTATAACCTTGGCTGTGAACTTGTTAGGAATAGTGGTCTGTGGTGCACTTAAGGACAGGATATCAAGGAGCAATGGCTTAAACAAGGGGTAATGGCCTCAAACTGAAAGAAGGTAGGTTTAGGTTAAATATGAAGAAGAAATTCTTTACTGTGAGGGTGGTGAGGCACTGGAACAGGTTGTCCAGAGAAGTTGTGGATGTCCCATCCCTGGAGGGGTTCAACATCAGGTTGAATGGGGCTTTGAGCAAACTGATCTAGTGGAAGATGTCCCTGCCCGTGGCAGGAGGGGTGGAAGGTTTAAGGTCCCTTCCAACACAAACCTTCCCATGATTCTATGATTCTATGTTTTTATCTGACATCATGTACCAATTACTTGAACCACCAGTGGAAGAGAAGAAAGGTGACACTCATTTCTTATGATAGGAGCATTTGTCTTGAAGAAAGAACAAATCACAGTGGACAATTTTTGCAGACCACTCGGTATGCAGCAAGCTCACAACCCACAGCCCATCTCTTGTTGTTCCTGATCTCTCTCCTGAATTAACACTCCTCATTCCTGCTGCAGGAGACATTAACAGCCTAGAGGCAAAAAGCAGAGTCCCATCAGGCTGCACACCAGGCAGAGCAGCAGCAATTGGAAGCCCTTCCCACAAAAAAAAAAGCTGAATGGGCAGGTGGCCAGATTCAGCATGGAAATAAGACAGCAGGCAGGAAAATGAGATAGGAGAGGAAATTAATGGGGAGAACAACCTTGTTTCATGTGTTGGACCATAGCCTCTGTGCATCATCTGGTGCTATCCTGTTCAGCCTCCAGGCGTTTGTTGCACTATCTGTTACTGATAGAGGCTCTTGATGCTGTGAGCTCTTGGACAGCCCTGAAAAAATTCACAGGGCTGTACCCTGTCTCTTGCAGTAATGCTGCTTGTGCACGGCTGGGGGTTTTACTGACGCAGTCACCAAACATTTCATTATCATGTATCCTCCACAGGATGAGAGAAGACCAGGTACAGATAGCATGGGCAGGGAGAACAAAATGCCCTGTTAGAAATTAAGGAAACAGAAGCTTTTGCTCATCAGTGGGAAACAGTTACCTGAAACACCAGAATGAAAAGCAGACTTGAATATTATCAGTTAGGGAGAGCTCAAACTATCCCACCAAAGAAAAGTCCAGTTAAGCCTACTTTACATCAATTAGATATGGATACATGCATTTGTTTTTCCCTTAGCCAGATATCTCAAAGCACTCAATAAACCTGGTTCTGTATTACTTCCCTTGAGCTGCAGATTGCTTCTCTTTGGTTTCTGGGGTTCTTGGTAGTGTCTGTAAGGCCACATGCCCAAACCTCTGTCCAGGTTTGGAGCTCCATTTCTTTTACAACTTTATGGAAGAAACAAACAGCAGGACGACAGCCCTGACTCCAAAATCTTTCAAGTTCAAGCTATACCCTGGCTACTGACAGTGCTGCCTGTGCAGGCTCTGTATCGATCACAAGAGTGGCTCTGTGCAGAGACAGCAGTTTTCTCCTCCACAAGTGCAAAAATCAGAGCCAATTCGAGCAGAGGTTGATAGCAGAACAGAAAGTCACAGCAATAAGGTAGTGTAGATGAAATGCACACAGAAACAAAGTCCTGGGCAGATGTTTTATGCCAGTGGAGTGGTTAAGTGACATACCTTACCCCGCACAGCCCATTAGCAGCCAGGTCAAAGCCAGGCACCAGAACTTTTATTCTTTTTCCACTAACACCCTCGATGCTGAGTATCCCTGAGCTACTAGAGCATTAACAATGTGGTGAAGCAATGTGTTTTTGTCATTTTTGCTTATATATTTTTTTCTTTTACAACACAACAGAGCTTGTGACTAACATCATTGGATACAAATCAGCAAGTATCTGTATTTCAACTTGTTTTGCTAGAACCTTACAACAATGTTAAACAGATCCTTTGGCCACAGCACATCTCTCTTTTCTTCTTTAATTTCTTCTATTTCCTTCAGCAAAGCCCCTGTTGAAACAGTGAAGAATTCCACACAAGACAATGAAGATTCAATATACTTTGCTTAGAGAGAATTATTTCCCTATAAATTGATTTCAAAAAAAGATCTTGGCATTTTGACCAAAACCACATCTCTTAAATTATCTCATATCCCTCCAAATGCACACTCCTAAGCCCTTTTTTGTCCATAGTAGAAAGACAGTCATACTTTGGCACAATTTAAAAGGTTTTGAGAATGATGATGATTTAAAACAAAGTATTCCCCAGGCAGGCTGTGGACTTGAGCCGAAACAGCCGCAGAGTCCTGCGGGGACTTCACAACACAGAATTGATTTAGCAGGGAAGTCTGTAGATTGAACAGTGATGGATGCTATAGAAAACTGTGATATAGAAGATAGATGGTCATTTGAAAAAGATCAAGGAAAAACACTGAAAACCAGGAGAGCCTCCAGCTTTGTTTAAATTATGATCAGTATCAGGCACAGTAAGGCCTCAGACACAAAGTACATGGACAAAGCCATGCTCTACAGTGTTGCCTCTCTTCAGAAGGGCTGCCCTGGTGCAAAAAGCTCTTGCTGCAATAAATATCATCAAACACATAGCTGTAAGAAAACTCCTCTCACACAACGTAGGGACATGAACGTGGTGTGTTCATACACTGCGATATCGATATTGTTGGTGCCAGATAGAAGGAAAATAAGCATCTAACATCTCCCGGATTCTCCTGGATGGGGACTGAGCCCCCACACATGTTCCCAGCTCAATTTCCTGCCTGCACTGGGGAGCAGATGCTGTGCACAAGATGCTGCACGATCACTCACTATGGGGTCAGGGGTCTTACCCTGACGATGATGATGGACAGCATGAGAGAGGAGAGTGTCCTTCATTGGTTGGCACCAGGAGGTTTTTAAATACATCTCTTATTGCTTTCTCTTCTGTTGTGGGAGAATTGTTTGTTTCTGGTGACAAAATATGAAGCCTATCCATCAGTCTTACTCTTGGAAAGCACTTCAGGCCTTTTTATGTAGTGCAAGCAAAAGATGGTGTGATGGAAATATGTCTTCAAATATTCCCTGTCCTCTCAAGAAAACATATCCCTAGAAAAAATGTTGTACAAAAGCAACCACATTTTTTTAATTCCTACCAGCTATATAAAACCTCATCACATTGCAAACACCAGAGGATGTAGATTTTGCAAAGACACTAACAGAAAATATGTACATTTATGCTTGCAAATGTAAGTTAAATTCAAAGGGCTCATTTTGCAAATGCTGTTAATACTTTCAATGCCTCATTAGCATATTCTGTATGCTCTTTAAATTATACAGCCACTGCTATCAAAAACCTGCTAAGGGAGATTCCAGAGAACCTCAACAGACAAAAAAAATATGCTTAATATCTACATTTTAGCATTAGTAAGAGCCTACATAGATCAAAGATATATTCTGGGACAGTATGATTACAAGCCTGCACAACTGAAGAACAAGAATCAAATGAAAGGCCAAGACTCTGAGCATCTGCATACCTGTAGAATAAATACATTTAAAAGGGAAAATGCTTTGGGAGACACTAATGAGCACTACAGTAGTGCCAGAAGAGCACTTCCTCAAAAATTCTACTGCTTTCCATCTGGTTCTTCATAATAACAAAATTCTCCATTTATTATAATATTTAAATGAAGAAGACTCAAACATAGATAAGCGAAAGATTTTGTCCATGAAAAATTCTTACAAGTGCAAAATTTGTAACAGGAAACTTTGAAATTCAATACATTCCTGTAAAGCCTTTAGAAGACTTTGTTTGGACAAACAGGCTTCTCTCAGAACATGCAGCAAGAACAGAGCTGATTTTGAAAGGATTGAAAACATTTTCCTGCAGTTTTTCTTTGCATTTTCAAACCACAGGAGGGGTTGAAAATAATGTCAACATCTGAAAACTCATGAAAGAGGGTGGAACAGGTTTTTAAAAGGATTCATAAAGTAAACTTTCAGCATTGGAGCAATGTCTTTTCAGGAGTTTAACTCAATGACCATGTTACTTGGCTCATTTGCTAATGGCCAATTTTGCTGATTATTTCTTGATCTGAATAACTCCTCCTAGGAAAAATAAAAAAAAAAAAAAGGAGTATGTAGCAGACTCATTTATCTGATCTGTAACTACTAAACAATTGACTGATTTCAATTCCCTCAATTAAATTTATAAATACAGAAAAGCCCCTAAATGATAATATATTCCTTTCTATTCTTGTATGCCAGAAAAGTTCGCTGATATTTTTCATTCCCAAGAAGCACAGTTTTACAGGTTGTGAACAAAGTTGATTTTGTCAGCTCATAAAACAGTTTTATGTGAGGAAATACAGCAGCAATCTCTCTTATTTCAGAATTAAGGAGTGGGAATCTTAATTAGACATAGGGATAATATCAGCTAGTTACATAGAACAGAATAAAAATGCATAAAGAGTATAAAAGCTCATGCTTCAGGACATTAGTCAAGCAGTAATGAATGGGTTAGCACAGAAATACCCCTGGGGAGTAGGCAATTTTTTCATTTCCCCCTTCATTTGTCGCCTTTGAAAGCTAACTCATCTGAACAGGTGTAAATGAGTCCAGTGGGTCTAATGAGACAAATGAAAAAGAGGATGGGAGTTACAGTGAGGATCACTAGTTTGGAAATGAAGCTTCGTGAGAAGAAATAGCTGAATTATGCATTAGCCTGCCTGATAGCCACCCCTGCTACTTTTACCCCTGCTCCTCACCCAACATTTTGTCACTGATTACCAAGGTGAAGCAATTAGGCATGTCGATTCTCAACTACCCATAACCTACTGCTAGTTCCCCAACAGGGATGAGCCTATTATGCAGATATGAATACAGCAGCTTTCCCATTTGTACGGACCAGTACATTTGTAGGATCAATTTAGCTCACCGTTATAATGTGCAAAAGAGATGTAATGTGTCTTCTTACTAAACCAAACAGTATGTATCAGTGAATTTTTTGTCTTCATCCCAGCGTGTGCTCTTTCCGTTGGGAAAACATGATGTGTTATACAAATTTTCGTGTCAGATATGGCTTGTCTTCAGTGATGGTGTTTTTATGCAGAGATAATTTGCTGCAAAATCCTAATGGCAAGGCACAGATAGTAACCTCAGTAAAACCAAACGGACTGAGCTCTACAATCCCCATCAGCAACTGATTTTGGCTATTTATTTGTAGCAAAATCTACCAGCATCCAGTCTCTACCAGTGTTTTACAGGAAGATAGCTGTAAATCCTACAGAAAAACCCCTCTCTGCACTGAAGACAAAGCCTATGTGCATAAACTGAGCTGCCTATAAATTCAATACAAGTTGTACATAAGCCAGATTCTCAGCTGGTGTCGACTGGCACAGCTCCACGCATGTCAATTACAAGCAATATGATGTCTGTCTCTGCTGATGGTGGGCCATGTGCTAATTTGCAGCAGGAGATGAGACATCACACTGGATGGCTCTTGCTGGGCTGCAGCAGAGCACAGTATTTTAACTGTTTGCATGGTTTGATGGTCACCCCATTTTACCCAGGACCACAGTGACTAAGGTTTTGACCAGGTTTGGTTCCCAGCCCTGCTGAGGGGGCTCAAAATGTCTTCTTGGTTGCACTAATTGACCTCTTACACTGGAAGATGTGGTGAGTAGCTGTCAGCCTCTCTTGTCCCATTGCAAGTATATTTAGAGTCAGAAGAAGCATGGATGAGGATAGCCCTGTAGCCTGCCTGGTGCTGAGACATTGCAAGCAGGAATATAAACATTCTGTGAGCTCACAACAATTATTTATCAGTTCATACACACAGCAGGCAGTCATGGCTAACAGGCTACCAGGCTCAGCAGGAGCACACTTGCTGCCCATGACAGAGGCACCCCTGAGTGTCTGCTGTCCAGGCAGCCATCAGTTAGATGGGGAAGAGTCAATTTCCTTGTTGGAAATGACTGAACCTTGACCTTGCTGAATTGCTCTCACTTCTTGGAGTTTATGCCATCACATGTCGGTAATTTTCTCCTGAGGACTTAATTTATGGCTCAAGAATTTTCCTTCTCTTTTCACTTCTCTTATTTTGCATGTCTTTGGCTTATGTTCCCTTAGAGCTAAACACCAAGTCTTTTTAGTAGAGCTAAGCTGAAATCAGAGAGCTCAGTTTCACAAAACGAAGCCGTGGGTCACTGACAGCCAAGACCCTGGGCTGCATGCTCCATTGCCATATCCAGAAGTGCAATACCATCCTCTGCTTTGCACTATCAGCAGTACTATCCCATCAGCAGCTGATCCACAAACCTGGAGACAGGACTGGATCCAGGCAGAAGCCATTTCTTTTTTGCCATCTGAATTTACTTTGCTGCCAGGCCATATTCCTGGCTATACAGGTGTTAGCAGCAGGAGGGAAATGGAACAGCATCCAAGGACAAGGTGGGAGGATAGCAATCCTGTGGCTTTAATCAAAAAGGGGACCTGACTCTTATTATGAAACTATAATTTGAGAACAACTCACGCAATAAGCCTAGTACGAAGTTAATTGTGGAAATATCCGTAGGAGATGTGAATCTTCCTTCCTCTAGACAAAGTAGGAAATTGAACCCAAGTCTCCCAGTCCAGAAAGAGTTCCCTTGATACTGAGCTACTGATTAAAAGGGACAGTTTTCAATTTCTTCCATTATTTTGGGAAAAGGCTTTAAAAAAAGGCCTCTAGAGCCATTGGAATATTTTTTCCTAAAGATTTCCAAAATTAGAATGAGGTTCTTCATTTACAGATCAAATGAAAAGTTTCCAATGTTTTCTTGATTTTTTTTGTATTTAGACATGTAAAAAAAAAAAAAGGAAAGAAAAAGTTGCATGCTGGAAAAAACCTTCCTCTTCCGTTTAGCAGCCAAATCAAGAAAACAATTATTCATGTAGTCCTATCCTGCTGTGCTGTTCTAATATGTATTTTATAGAAACCATTTCCTATAGCTGGCAGTGTTCTCTGTTTTCTCAATGATGCGTCCCAAAGGATAGTCTTAAGGAATTACTTGACCTCTGGTGTCCCTGAGACTTTCAGGAAGAATCTGCTGGTTATACTTACTGAAACAGAAGGTGGAAAAGAAAATAGATTGAAGACAGCTTCTACAGCTTTTTATTTCAGAGAGAGTATTTAAGACCACCTGTCTGTAAAAAACATAGGGACAGCCTAATTTTCCATATGAATATCTGTTCCTGAAGGTAACAGTAGGAAAAAAAGACCTTTCTGATCCTTCTTTCATCTGTACTGATGCTTCTGAAGAAAGATTGCATACAAACTTCATCATTGTTTAAAACTTTTGCTCTTCGTTCTCATGAAACTCTTCATCACAAGGAAAAATTACAGTTTCTAAACCAAATCTTGAGAAGAACTGGTCAGAAGATTGAACTGACAGAGATGTTTATTTATTTGTGTGTCTTGTCATTGAAATGTCTGTGCTGGTTAGTCTGTAATTAAAAATTCTGTTTGACTGGTGCACAAGGGAAACTTTTTCAAAATTTTTCTATGTCTGAGAACCCAAAGAAATGCTCTGAAAGAGCCAGGCTTAGGGCATATAGCGCAGCAGGTGTGGACACATGATCTAATAAGACTGAGTTACGACAGGTGAACAAATTGCCACCATACAGCTGAGCTCCCACATCTGGACAGTTGTGCCTCCTGGCTTATTCCAATAATGAAACATAATATATTATATGAAGCAAAACATGTTTCCCAAAGGGTGGGGAAAAGCATGAAGAGTCGATTATTACCACCCAGCTGCTGGGCAATGATTTCTTATGCCACAATGATTCAATCATTTCTGATTGTATGCCAAAAAGGTACATATAGTCAGTGCTTGGAGCCCAGATGATGAGTGGTAACTTTCTGGCTTTACATGGCTTGATTACATTTCATCATGTAACTTTAGATTCCTTCTCAGGAATAATACAGTCATTTGTGCTCACATTGCCTAAAAGGGCTTGTGTGAGCTTTTCAAATGCATGTTGGAATATTCAAAACTTAAAAACAGGGAACTATTTACATATGATACAGCACTTGTCCTAATGTATACCTGCCAAATTGCTTCATCTTGTAACTTGTCACATCAACATGTTTCAAGATGCATGACAAGATGTTTTACAACCTTAAGGTGTTTCTGTTTGTGAATTATTTTACACTGAAAGAATTTGCAATGAGTGTTTGCTCAATCTGGTTATTTTTGTGTGCAGCAACTTGCAAAGCTTTGTGTTTCTGAACTCTTTTGGGGAAAAAAACTTTCAGTGTAATGTTGCATTGAGAATAATAGTATAAAAATTACTTCCACTGTATACTTTTTATTTCTTTCTTTTTCTTCTGACATTTTTGTGAAAAAATCTGTCAGTAAAGAGGGAGGCACAAATAGGAGTGTGTAATAGTCTTTTCCATTGGAAGGTCAATGTTTTACTTCTTGGACTTTGTTGTAAGATGATTTATTTACTTCCTACCAGTATACAGTTATCAAGAGCCCTTGGGTATCATTTTGGCTTTTTCACTAAGGTAGACTTTGCCTGATTGTCTTTACTGCAGACTTCAACAGCTAGGTAGTATCCCAGTAGTTTTCTATTTTCCCTTATAGCTTTTTGGAAAGAAATAAGCATTGAAATAGAATGGATTATTTTACCCTAAACTGATCATCTAAAATGAGGCATCCAATTTATGCCCTAAATACCTAAATCTTTCCATTGACTAAAGGAAGCTGGTAATGACAGAGGTTTATTCATAGCAGGCATCAAAAACTGAAACAAAGCGATCCAGTGCTTTTGCAGGTTTTTCCCAGGATCCTGTTGATGACAGGAAGTGGAAACTACCATTCCAAGCTTCATCCCACCTGCATTTAGCAAACAAATATTTCTTATGATCATGATGATAAGGAATTAAACACATGTGCAGTGCCATCATCCCAGCCTCCACAGCTATACAAATATCCTGTCTGTGAGTATCAGTTATAAGTATTCAGTTGAAATGAGTTACCACTAGAATGTTAAATAAAGGTTATCTAATACTTTATTTTGGAGGTGGGGGAGGGATTTCTAACCTCAATCACATAATAATATTGAACGAGCTGCATTTCAATCTTGTTGGCCAATAAAACATTGATTACACAGCTGATGCCACAGTAGAAAAATTATGTCTCTCTGAGAAAGCTTGTGAATATATCACACAACAAAGGAAGTGTACAGTACATAGAAATATTATGCAACGCGTTACACAAAACCAACATATTGTGGAGTGTATTATTTCCTAATGCTCGTTTTTATGGTACTTCTAAGAGGTCTGTAAGTCATCTGTTTAGCCTGAAGAAATACCTCCTGAGTGTTACAAACCAGGAAAAATCTGCAGCTCAGAATTCACAGGCTTTCACTAAGACTCATGAACATTTTAGAGGTAAGCTAAATTTCAGCTCTGGTGGAGCTTGTGGCAAGCTCCACAGATCCATATTCTGGCTTCTTCTGCACAATTTGTTCTTTCAAACCTGGTCTATTAACCCTTGGTGAGTCACATTAAATAGAGCTTCTGATGTACACATGCATTGCCACTTCAGGAAATCCTCTCTGAGAGAAAGAGAGTAACTCTGCATGTTCCTTACTGTTCTCTTTTTTGGTTCATATTTGGAAAGACTGAAAAATATTTTTTCATTTTCTAGAATGGGAAGACTTCTACAAAATTGAACAGACATAATGTAGTCCATGGAAGTCATGCTCCTAAGTGCTCCTATGATAATCCTCTCTCTATGCCCAAGGTGGGCATGTGCAAGGAAATAATTATTTTTTCCCCCAAGAAGCTGCATTCTGAAAACATACAAAGAAATTTCTCTATGAGGTCTTTTGCTGCTTTTGAAAAGAAATTTAATGAACTTTCTTTTTTGCCAAGGCCTTCAAAACACATCCCACCTTCCTTCCCTTTGTTGACATTTGAATACTATTTAATCAGTCACAAGAAAAAGGGAACAGAGCTAAACAGAATGAAAGGAACAGGAGAGGAAATGTAGGATCAAATTATCTAGTTCTTTTCATCCTTTACTCCAGAAATCATCAGCAAGAGATTCTCCGATTGGTTCCAATCTCATTTAATAGCCAGCTAAAAACATTCCCAAAAGAAGCCAATAACATTCAGTGATTCTGAGCACAAAAGGGCATTCAGGGATTTTGTTTCTCAATCCAAGGAAAGTGTTCACAATCCTTTCTGATAAGATCAGATCAGTAGCTTTAATTTCTCATTAGAGCAGTTTCCAAGAAGTCTAAAGTCAGATTTCCATTCAGAGGCATCTTGTGAATACAAGTTTCTGTGCTGTTAAAGTGTCTGCTAATTTAAAAGAACATGTGGTATAGAAGTGTGTGTTCTCTTGATCCACTTTAGATAAGTGTGCATACCATCTTTGGAACCTCTTTGAGGTATGTGTTTTACCATGTTCTATCTCAGATGGGGCAGCTAATAACTTGTGTGGCTATTGGACAAATAGGTACTGAACAGCTCTCCAGCACTATAGGCAGGTTTCTGGTTTCATAATAAACAACAGAAAATTCATGTATCTTTAAAGAAAGGGAGAAATTCACTTGGAGAAATTCAATTCTGAGGTAGCAACAGGTCTCAACTCACAGGTACAATGACAGCACTAAGTGCTACTTACTGCTCTTATGCAAACTTTGTTGTTAGCATCACATTGCAGAATGAGAAGAAATGAGCTATACAGTTTTCTAATTCCAGCTCTGGGGCTCTGCTTCATGAGAGAAGCAGTGGGGAAGGAGTGCAATCTTGACTTGTATCTCCCTCATCTTGGGCATAAAGATGAGTAAATTTTTATGCCATGAGGTTTGAGTTCAGCCTTAGAAGAGAGAATAGAAAACATGGACTTTCCAAATAAATGCTTCTGAATATTAGCTTGCTCCCGTTGCTAAAGATTCACGGTGATTCCTCAATTTGACCCTTGAGGGGAAGTAATAAAAGAAAATTAAAACAAAACTTTCTTTCAAAGCCACTGTCTTGCAGCTTCATCACACCCTTGTTCAACCACTGCTGAGATGAGAAACTGCCCTTGCAACACCACCTTGGGAACTCAGAGCCAATAGCTCTCCCTGAAAAGGCTCTGCTTTCACTGCCACCCTGCAAGTGGCCAAGAGGCACTCAGTGATGTGTGAGACGATGAACAGCAGGGTCCCACACCAAACACAAGGAGCCTCTAATTGTATTCGAAAAGGAGGAGGAGACAAGGAGACAAGGGAGTGAGATGCCTGATAGTTTCTTGAGTAGTATAGCAACTATCACTCATAAAAGATTCAACATAAATCCTTATGCTATTTTGCTACGTGCAGCTTTTGTGCTAAGCTTCAGCCTGCTCACCATTTTCATAATTTATTCCTGAGCAAGTGCTTACTGTTGTGTATCACACAGAGTGAAGGTCCTTCACAAACATGGTAGATGTTTAAAGCAATGGGTAGCTGAAAATCCTGAAGTACCCAGAGAGATTTAAGTTTCTAAAAATTACCTTCCTGGCAAGCTAAGATTCTCAATAGAGTGACAACCACAGGATTACCCAAATGTAATACCTTATATCTGACTCCTGAAAATGCTTAAGTAAAGGTTTGACACAAAGCAATGTCCATATAGTAATAAATCCAAGCATGTCCAGGAACATTCCTGCACCCTGGATCAAGGTCATCTTTGCTAATAAACCATTAGACCATTCCCTAGTATGCATACGGACTTTTCACCACATCTTTTTTACTGAAATCCCAAGTATGACCTGGATGTTAAACTACCCAGAGACCATTCCCAATAGATATTTGGCATTTAGTCACACTCTTGTGGTGGTTTGAGCAGCTACCTACTGTAAACGTGAACTGATCCAGAGTAATTTATCTCCACACCCAGCAGCTTTTACTACTTTGCTTAACCCCATGGGATAGCTGTAGATTATAGGCTATAAATAGGCTAAGGTGTTACATTCATATCTAGCAGATAAACAAAAGTAGCGTCATTCTCTCAGTTGTAGAGTACCCCAAATTCCTGCTAAGGTCAATGTCAGTGACAGGGTTCCAGTGTTCCTGAAAATCAATCTTATTGTATTTGTGAAGAATTTTGGAAGTCTGATAATAGATTTGGACATTTTGACCAATCTTTTCAGTGTGTGACAGTCTTCAATATTAGCTGTATTATTCCTATAGTCTCTTTAGAGAATACAAACATCTGTTTGCCAACAAAATACAAGGCTCATGTATTTGCACCACCAGAAGTTGAACGTGGCTGAGAATTTAGCCTTGTGTAGCATAGGAAGTATATTATTTGAACCCTATCTGGAAAAGTCTCAGCCAGTGAGATAATAAATTCTGAAACAAAATGGAGCAAAGCCTTTGCAATTCATGGTTCGCATCTGTTTCTTGGAATAAGAAGCAGTTTGTGGCTATTCTTTGTCATATGAGGTGTTATCTAAAATGTGAAAAGGATTTTTGTGTTCCAGTCCATGGCTGTTAATAATACTTTTTAAAATCTTCTGTTTATGCCTCATTTGCAAGTTGAATGTGGTTTCTACAGGAGCTGCACAAGGAATTGCAAAATGGTTATTTCCTATTGACATTCTTTAGTCTTGAAAATAGGAGTGATTAAACAAAATGAAACCCCTGCACAAACTTAGAATATGGTCTCCCATTTCTCTCTAATTATTTTGTGTAAAGTGTATAGTGATTTCCTAGCATGATTGGGTTGCAGTGTTCATCACAGAAAAGTCCAGCATGGTTTAGAGAACTGACAGTATTTTCTAAATTTTATTTTAATTTTAAAACTCTCCCTTTAAAAGATAAGTTATATGTTTGTTACCCAGATATTAAATCCTACTTTCTCCATGAATATCTTTCTGAATTATCCTTATTAATCAATGTTGTCACAGCAAAGTAACTGGAGGCAAAACAATAAGTCAGCAGTGATTAAAACGATGAGAGAAATGAAGCCATTGCATGGACACAGTGCTTTTAATCTATAATGAAGACTGATACTTATACTGGAAATAAGACTATCTTGGTGGTCTTCAACTCCTCTTCAATTGATATCCCATCTGCATCTTAAAAAGCAAGCTTGACTCCGTCACTCTCTTCACAGAGGGACGTTTATGATCAAGGCTGTCAGCTGGCTCTAAGTGGTGTCATTCTGTTAGCTTTCATAGAGTTACACTGCTTTAGGCTGGCTTAAGCCCTTAATATACATACCAGGAATGTCAAAGGGCAGGGGAAAGGTGTTTGAAACACCTGTCTTAATACAGTGGGATAATCACCTCTTCTGACTAGCTGGTGATGCTGTGCTTGATGTACCCCAGGATGTGCTTTGCCCTCTTGGCTGCCGGGGCACATTGTTGGCTCACATCAATCTGCTGCCTACCAGCACCCCCAGGTTCCTTCCTACAGGGCTGCTTTCTAGGAACTCCTCCCCCAGTTTATAGTTGTACCCAATAATATGCGGGGTTTCGGCACTTTTTCTCCCTCTGTCTCAATACTTCTGTTCTTCAACCCTGTGTCAGTGAGAGGAGATATAACAAGCCTGGTGCTTTATAAATGCCTAATTCAACGCTGCTTTGCTGAAGTTAAACTCCAATGAATTACTCCCCTAATTTTAGGACTGCCTGAATCAGCTGAAACCACCTTTATGTTGTATTTTACCACTAGTAAAAGACGGATAGTGTTACCTGCCGCCTTTGTTCTGCACTGCAGAGCCTCCATAGGCAAAGCGTTGCATAAATGCTCCACATTTATTATTTCAAATAGTAAATCAAAGGCAAGACAAGTACAGCAAGATGGAACAGGTCTTAAATCTGCAGACGTAAGCAGAGTTGTGTGAGCAAAATGTTTCAAAAATAATATAAAAATGTGGGACTAATTCTCTGTAGAGAAGGAGCAAGAGTAATTGCAGAAGTGTAGATGTGAGATGGGAATCATGGGAATTATCACTCACACAAAATTAACTGCTACAGTGTTTTGCAAGCATACAGGACATGAATATGAAAGATCAGTCAAAAGGACTGGAAAAGTGATCCAGCAGAGATGGAGCAAAAGCCAGAGTTTTGGTGGCTACCGTTAGAAATAGAGGCCTTTATGGGTTTACTTCATAGGGGCTAAATGAACATTACTGACAGGAGTTTGCTTACATTGGCAGATTTCATTTCCAAAAAGCAAAAAAAAAAAAAATGCAGCGGTAAAATCCGGAAGGAAAATTTCTATTAAATAAAGTGTTAGGTCATTGCATATGGCTTCAGACAGCAAAAACGTAAGTGATCTATGGGAATGTAGTGGTGTGAGACTTCCTGGAAGTCAGGTGGTTTGATATCCTTAATTTGTATGAAGAACTACAACTCCGCTTCCAGATGCATGTCAGGCAAATGTTCTTCACTTCAGAAGATGCAAAGGGAAGTATATGTTAAGTAGCAGAGATTATATTTCCATGGAAAATATACTGAGGTACATGTGAAAATATGAGATGACCCTTCTTTCTGCCTTTACGGATGCCTTGAGTGAAAGGAAAGATCAATCTTGGGCACAGCAGAACCAGTACAGGTATAGTCTCTCTTTGAAGAGCCAATGCAAAAAATATTCAGCTCCTGAGTGCTGTTCAATACAGCTCTATTTAGGACCCTCTGATAAAAGGTTAAGACCATCTGTTAATCAAAAAACAACACAAAAAGAAGATTTGCAGGAAGGGTTGTCTTTCTTTATATTAGCTTCATGGAATTTCCATGTAGTTTAAGAAGAGAGGCCTGAAATACTAAGCTAACTCATGTGAAAATGCCATAAAATAAGTTACCTGTTAAACTGATCAAGGAAGGGTTATGACTCACTTCCTTAAATGGACAGTTGTGATTGTAGCTTCTCTAACAAACATCTCCTCTATGCTTTCCTAATGGCAAAGGAGGAGGCTGCACGCTGAGGCCGTGGGCATTGACATGGGGCAACTTTGTGCAGGAGCAGTACGTAGCACTGCAAAACCCAATGCTCCCTGGGGACTCCTTTCTGATATGGGAATTCCACTGGCAGTCTTCACTCCTGCAGGTGTCTCTGGAAGTTGCTGAGGCTCCTTGATGCCCAGTAAAGTAAAAGGAAACCCAGGCTGTGCTCATCTGTTGAAAGACAAGTTCAGCATTTTGAAGTGACTCTCAGAGTCTGTAATGTGAGAACATGGTGCCTGGGACTGGTGTGAAGGTCAAGAGCTTAAAGATAATTTCCCTCTTCACACATTCAATATCTACAAGACAAGAACCTTAGAAAAGAATCATGTTTCTCCTCATGCAGACGTTGGTTATAGCTCAGAAAAGGAAGGAAAATAGCCTTGTAGGATTATAGGTCGTGGAATCATCACTCATACAATCAGAGAGAGGCTTGGTTTGGAAAGGGCCTTACAGATCATCTGGGTGCAATTCCCCTACCATGGGCAGGGTGCCACCCACTACCCACCCACAAACACCTTCACTTCTAGCCGTTGGAATCCAAAACACGCCCAGGATGTGTACCTGGGGAGGAGTTTCCTTTTCTTGTAAAAATAGTCATCAGGACAGAGACTTCTCCAAAGGCCAGAGGTATTTGCAGTGACTAACAGTATTTTATGCAACTGAACTCCTAAATCTCAGACCTCTGAAAGCCAGGAAATAACAGAGATAACCCATACATATACACTTTTTACCAAAACAACTTTAATTCTGTTAATGCTGAATGAAGTGACATAAAGGAATAAACACCTGCCAGTAGTTTAGCTGCACCCAGTGTATTAGCTGCAAGTGTCCTGAAGAGCTGAAGATAATATGGAGCAATCAGGAGAGCTGTGATTGTGATGTGAAGTGCTTCAGGCATCCTCTGTGTATGTGGAGAAAGGAAGAGCTGCAAATGCACCTCATCAGGGGCTGTGGTGTCTCATTTCAGCAGTGGGCTGAATAGATTGTAGCAGAATCTTCGCATAATTTTTCTTTTTGTCTTGGGGATTATAATTTGTTAAACATGAGATGAGTGAAAACTGTGGATTTTATCCTTGGAAAATAAAAGAGGGGTGTTAGATAGCACTGTGTATAAAAGGTGAGGGGATTACAAAATGAAATGGAAGAACTGTAAATATTTGTAGATGTGTTGTTTTTTCAGAGCATGGAAAGTATGTTACATCAGTCATTTCTCACTCTATTTCAAAGACAGGGAGCACACATGTGTAGTAAAGTAGTAATTCTGCCACTTAGACATGGCAGAATTATGGATGTGCTTCTAATCTGCATTTGCTTGTAGAGATTCAAGATGATTGAACTCAACACTGCAAAAGATGTGGGGCATTGTGGAAAGCCTTATGGCTAATTAACAAGTTGTGCCAGACTATTTCCAAGAAGTTGGTCTGCTTGCTTTTTATCTTGTCTGCCTGCTTTTGATGGAGGAAGGCTGAAAGGGCAGCAGAATATTGGGATCTGTTTCAGGGGGAAAAAAAGCATTTCAGACAAGATAGTAATTATGCACAAAGTAGTTTTGCATGGAGCTACTACCATGTTTAGATTTAAAAATAAAAAAGATACAACTTTATACTGAAGCATTCATTTGTCTGTTGTATACATTGTAAGCATGATGTGGAGGGTATGATATGCCTGGAAATGTTTTCAAAGTGTTCGTTAGACCTCTGAAAAAATCACAAGTGTAATCTATGTCCTCACATATTAACAATTCTATTCAAGGTGGAACAATGAGTGGTAATTACAAGTGTGAAAATCACGTCTGTAAATATGGTTCTCTCAGCAGAATGAAATATGGGTATAAATATAGATGGAGGAAGAAAGCTCGAAAAGCTTTGAACTCCTTTCTTGCTATGACTGCTACACAGCAGTGGTAGCACCTGAGAGTTTGTGATGTGCATCCATAGTACCTGTTCTCAGCTACTCTATCCAAGTAGTCTCTTTAAAGTATATTTCAAGCACCTTTTTTCCCTTCTATTCCCTTTGCATAAGGACAAGACAAAATGTGCAAAAGAACAGAAGTCCTCAGATTCATAGGCATTCACAAAAAACAGGGAAGGGGAATACAAAAAGCTCTTAGATTGACAGTTGCTGGCAATTCACACACTTCCTAAACCAGAGCACACTAGAGAATGCAGGAAGCCAGCCTAATCCATCCCTCACATCAGTAATTGTTGGATCCCACAAGAAAGCGAAGTCCCTGCATCCCATCTACACACTCTCATCTTACTTTGGGATGGCTCTTTAGCTTAGGACCAGTAAACTCTTTCTCCTGTACTTCCAAATGCTTCCTCCATTAATTCTTGCTTTCATATTTGAAAGCATTTCTATTTGTAGATCGCTTTATTTTGCAAGTATGTCCTTAATTTCCTGCTGAGTTCAGATGACCCCATTCTCCACTCTCACTATCCTCTACAAGAATATTCAAGGTTGACAGATATGAAGATTATAACAATATGAATAGCATATAGCAATAGAATTATTTAATTTTCCTTTTGGTTTAACACAATGGAAACACATTAAGAAAAGGGAAAAAATTACTCACTGTGTTTTCAGAAAAGAGTGCGCTCATTTTCAGACACTGCTCATAGAGGAGCAATTAGCTGATTTTCATGGTAAAGTGAATATTTAGTTCTTAAAAATATAGCCCAATGTCATCAACAAACTAATCTGTAGAAATACGGAGGCTACCAACTCAGTTCTTCACTTTAAAACTTCGATTTAGAGTGTGATTTAAAAGCCATTAATGCCAGCGGAAGACTTTCCACTGACTTCTAAAGGGCTTTTCATCAGATGATTATAGACATAACATTTCTGGGTCCATGGAAAAAATAGAAGTCAGACATGAAAATTAAATCACTTAACTGTGGACTGCAGACAGAAAAAAAATACATTCAGAATATTAAGACGAATCATGCCTTTTCCTCTAAAGCATGTAGGAACGCAAATAAGAAGCACAATACACTAAATTTCTAATAAATTACTTATTCAATCACTGTTGTATGCCTAAGTGGCAGACATCAAGATATTTTCAGACAACTCCATCCTGTCATTTGGCACCTTGTTGTCACACCTGCCTTCTGCTTAATTCTAGTCACACCTCTCCTTCTTTGATAGCATTCTTATTGTAAAGTCACATTGTGGTTCTCACACAACCTGATCCATTTTTTACTTTACAGCTAGCCTGATCTGCTTTCTGTGTCATTACAGAGGAACTCCGTCAGAAATAGGTGCTTGGTGGCAGTGGATAAACTGTGGGGTATTGTAAACTTGTAAACTTACAAGGCAGTCTTCATAAGGATGAGAAACAATAGGACAAAAATAACTGCCGGAGAATTAAATGTAAGGGCCATCCAACTACAGTTTTTCAGCATATTATCAGTTCAGCTTGCTGATAAGAGTGACAATATTATGAGGAATAGAAGCTAGTACCTCTGCATTTGTTTTTTATTCAAATTGAAAACACTCAGATGAAAAATACCATACTCTAGACATCAGATTTTCCTCTGCTCTGAGAAAAATACCAAAGTTCCCCTGGAGGTAATGGGTTCCTCAAAAACACTGGAGGTTGTCAACTAGTACAATAGCCATTTCCTTCTTGATCATAGGTGCTGGGAAGCTTTTACATCTGCTGTGTGGTCTACTAGTCAACACAATGTTAGAAAATGTTCTTTCATGTGAATTGCTAAAATAAGAAAAATAACAGCTCTTGGTGATGTGCAATTTTAAAGAGAGGGAAAAAAAAATCTTTTGTAGGGATAAGGAGGCAGAATAAGAACAAACTTCCCCTTGTCCCCATACTCTACTATAATTCTCCAAAAACTTCATCTACAGAAAGTTTCAAATAATCCCGTGACTCCTGGATCTGTGACTTTGATGAAAAAAAAAAAAGAAACATCAAGGTTTTGTCAAAAAGATCAGAACAGAAAGAAATACTCATCATTACAATTACACTAAAAAGTTGCGGGAGACAGATGACACCTATGTATTTGAAAATTACCTCACATGGGTGTTCACTTTACGGGTATTGAATACCATTCCCTACTAGAAAAAATTAATTCTGTTCAGCACACACAAGACTGAAAGGAGACATATGAAACTTCAAATATGTAAGTAAAACAATAAATTGTTATTCATTCTTTCTAAGAATAGACAAAAAAATTATAGGATTACATCAATACAATGCAAAATTATTCTAAACTCATTCCCAACTATTAGTCATGCAAAGATTGCCTAGAGAGACTGCTGAATATCCTGACTGAGGAGGAAGTAGAAGAGGAATGTTAGTATAAGTAAGGAGAGATAACAGCTGAGGCAGAGGGATGGGCTAGATGCCTGACATTCCTCTGAATTCTGCTGCTTCATGATTCACCATCCAATATTATTCATCAGTCAAGAGTTACTCCAAGTTCAAATCATTTTGAATGTCTGTAACTTCCTTAAGACTTACTAAAATATGGAGTATTGCCATGAGATCGAACATCTTTACCTCCACCAGTGAGACCCCAACTGTTACCTTTAATGGTAAAGAATTCTTGGTCTTGAACAAATGACCAGACAAAGTATTTGTGGTCACAGTAGACTGTCCCTTCACCTGAAGGCTTTAAAACAGGAAGGACCATCAAACTTGAACAGATTTATTGAAATGAACAAACACAGTTATTGTCCTGTCTGTGATGAATGTCAGGATAAAGTAATATTACTTTTCAGTGAATCATGCCCACACCAGCACTTGATGGCTGGGGGATGAGCAAAAATGGAAATTCCTGAAGGGCAGGAAGCCATATCAGTCTGTTACAGAGCTGGACTAAAACATAGATGCCTTTTTCCTCTTCGTTTCCCTTGCCTTGACCAATAGATAAGCAAGCCTGAGCAATTAAACTACGAGGAGGAAAATTTGCTGACTAATGAACTAGATTTTTTCTCATTCCTGACCTTGCAGGGCCATTCCACCAGTTTAGAGGATCATTAATCAACAAATCTTTTTCATTTTATCTTTGCCTGGAAAATGTTCACACTTTGTATTAATGTCATCTACATATAGTTAATAAAACTTATTCAATGAATAAATATACACTTTAATAAATGGTTTACCAGTTGTTGCTGACCTTAGTCAATAGACCATGCCTTCTCAGTTCTCACTATCACTTCTGTTTTTGTATTCTGCTCTGTTACTTTTACACAGTGTTTACTATGAATTTAACATTTTAAAATATTCCTTCATATAAGAAGACCGAAAATATTTTATTTTGAGGTTCCTTCTGTTATCAGGAAACATATAGTTTATTTTTCTCTTACTCCACTTGCTGAAGAAGAACAATAGATACCGATGTAACCACTAGCAAACATATAATAGTCTCTTGGCTTTATTTCTGAAACTTCTCTATTAGAGCCCACTTAATTAGATGCATAAATCCTGTAAATGATGTCAGTGTTCACAATTAAATGAGACAATTGCAAAATCAGCTGCAGTACAAAATGTAGATAAATGTGGGAAGGAACAATAAGGGATTGCTTTATTATAAATCTGCATGACTAACACTACCATAGTGATGTAGAAGAGAACCTATAACATCTGCTTCATACATATGAAAATTCAATTAAATTATCAGCCATGAATTACTACAGCACAAAAACCAACAATAAAAAATGTGACCTAATTATTTTAAGATTTTTCAGCAGGAATATGCCGTATTTCAGTACTATGAACTTGGTAGATTGATTTCTGTGATGCTTAAACAGCTTAATCCTGCAAAATCCTTTAAAAATGCATATTTCTCCAAGGGAAAGGGTATGAAAATAATAAGGACACAGATTTAAAATTTGCTGCTGCTCAAAATAAAATCAAATAACATAAAAATAAAAATATAACTTAACTGTAAATTTTTGTAGCCATCGAAGATCTATTAACTAGAATATTTTATATTAAATCAGAGTTCAGAACTGACCTCAAGGTGTATCTTATTGTTTCTTTAGAAGAAATATCTATTTTCAAGAAATAAGCTGAATGGTTGTGTCACTCCAGTAGTCTGGTGGAAGAGGAGTTTAGGAAAAAAAATTGTCCAGGGAAGAATGTTTCCACCCTTCATGCATTTGAAGCTTTAAGGGCTGACAGTAACACTGACTTTTCTTGCAAAATACCTAAATACACATTTATTTGTATATCCACACATACATTAATACGTACATATGTGCATATATATGTACATATGCATATATATAAAAGACTATATCCCTCTCCTTTTGCTCCCTTTTGTGGTCAACTTTAGACCACACTGACATCTAGTCAGGCTGCCATCCTTAGAGAATATACACCAGACAGATACTATCCTATCAGATCAGAAGTAAGTTTTAATATTTATCCCCAAATAAATCTTGATGACAGATGGACTGTTCTTTCAGTGAATGATAATTAGGAGTTAGGTCCTCCAACTCAGTTTGGCAGCCCTCTTACAAAGGCAAACCTCAAAGTGTTTGGGCAGGTGCTCAAGTCCACCACCATAAAGTCCCAGCTGAAGGACTGACTCCTTCATGGGTAACATCTTACAGTGCTCTGCACTTCAGTGTTTCAGATATACACTGTTCCTGATGTCACATCCACTGCTGTAAGAAACACAAGAACTGAGCCCAGGGGAACAGCTAGACAATGCTCCATGTCCATATTCTTGACCTTGGCAGTATCAGATAACAGCATCTTCTGCTGTTCCTTATAGGCTGCCAAATCCATTGTCAGCGCTTAACAAAGAATAGTACTAATAGGGCATACGCAAAGCATTGACTTGGTGTTATGAAACAGTAAACAGCTAGATGGGAGGGTCACAATAAAAGGATTTATCCCTGAAAGCCCTCAAGTAAAGCACCTAAGCAGAGACCTTCCTTTTGCACTAAAGGAACAGTTCAGCATGGTCTTGATCGGGCACACAGAAGCGTATAAAAATTTTCTTCTCCTCCTCCTCCTCGTCCAAATATCGAGTAAAAGCTTAGGGGCAAGGGTTATCATAGGCCTAATGGACAGCAGGCAGTACACATCCTTGGACTTCAAAATTGTTGCAGAACTTAGTGCAGGCATGGCTACACCATAGCTGCTGAACCAGGCTGCTGTTTGGCTTTGGAGAAGGGAGCTCACTGCCCTGGTTTTTCCCAAAGGTTTCCTGAACCAAGTTATGTATGACAAACCCACACCTCTTGCACTTCACATGTTGCCACGGTCTCTATAAACTCCTTTCTTTAGCTGCATTGATGTATAATAATATGTGTATCACCGGCTGATTTCAGTTATAATAGCAAATTTAATACCACAGAATCATAGAATGGTTTGGTTTGGAAGGTAACTTAAAGCTCTTCTAGTTCCAACTCCCCTGCCATGGGCAGGGACACCTTCCACTAGACCATGTTGCTCAACCCCATCCAACCTAGCCATGAACAATTCAGGGATGGGGCATCCACAGCTTCTCTGCACAACCTGTTCCAGTACCTCACCACTCTCAAAATAGAGAATTTCTTCCTAATACCTGATCTAAACCCACCCTCTTACCATTGAAAGCCATTCCCCCTTGCCCTATTGCTACATGCCCTTGTAAAAAGTCCCTCTTCACTTTCTTGTAGTACTTAGTACTTTAGTACCTTCAGGTACTAAAAGGTACTCCAAGGTCTCCCTAGATCCTTCTCTGCTCCAGGCTGAACAACCCCAAGTTCCCCTAGTCCCAGCGTGAGACCGACCAAGCCTGTCTTGATAGGAGAGGTGCCCCAGCCCTCTCACTGTATTTGTGGCTTCTCCTGGACTCACTCCAACAGGTCCATGTCATTCTTGTGTTGAGGGCCCCAGAACTGGATGCAGTATTTCAGGTATGGTCTCACCAAAACTCTCACAAGAGCAGAGTAGAGGGGCAGAATCACCTCCATTGACCTGCTGGCCACACCGCTTTTGATGCAGCCCAGGCCCACCTCTCGAGCCTATCCTGGTCTGTCTGGATGGCATCCCTTCCCTCCAGTGTGTCGACTGCACCAGACATGTCAGGTTAGAAAAACTCCTCTCTGAGCAATATAAGTGAACTTGGGATCACTATTGATTTTTAACAGCCTTTGCTTCTTTGCCTTTTCTCTTACCTGAAATTACATGTGATGCTAATTGTTAACACATGTAGCAATATACTCCTGTCACTCTCCCATCACTCAGCCCTGTTGAGTTTTGTATCCACTTTTTTCATTTTTAGCTCACTGAAACCAGGAAATCCCTAAACCTTCTACCATGACTAGAAGCAACTACCCTGAGATCTGACTGATGTCTTGGTGAGATTCCTTTCACTGAGAGCAGAACTCCACTTGCAACATCTAAAACTGAACCAGTTACCCTTGGTAAGGGATAAAAAAAGTACAGTTCTGTGCACCCTCATCATATTGTTTTCTGCTTCAGTTTTTAGTGTTTCAGTGTGGCATGTATTTAAACAGGCCTTATAAAAAGATTTAAAAAGTTAAAAGTTTAAAAGTTAAAAAAGTTTAAAAAGGTAACCCCCCCTTGAATTCAATGTTTTTTACTTCACTAGTAGGTTAATAAGACCAGACAGGAGAAGTACGATATTTTTGTTCCAGACAGACTTTAAATTCACACTTATTATATTCTAAAATCACAGGTTTAGTTAATGTGTTCCCTTTGCCAATAAATATTCAAATAACCCCAATAGTAAAGTACTAGGTGTGCTGAGATTTAGTTAGTCATAGTCCTTTGTATTCTCACCTTGCTAGCATCTGGCTTCTCAATTTGATTACATTGCTGTAAATCACAGTCTGATCAATAATGTCACACAGAAGCAGGAAAGTCAAGAAAAATACTGAAACCTATACAAGAACTACTATGAACCTGAGGTCCCAAACCTGCAAGGCCCCATGTGCCCTGAAAATCGTGCATTTCACTGGGGTTTGCGAGTATTTTTATGCTCTCAGTGTGTTTGGGTTTTATGGGTGCATTTTTTGGTTACTGAAAAATCCCAGATTTTTACAGAAGAGTGTCAAGCAGCCTTGGCATGGCAGATTAAGAATCAGCCTCCAGTCAGGTAACAGAAGTTGTAAGATACATAAAACCCAAGACACTGTGTTCCTACTGTATTGTAGGGATATATTTCAGGATTAATTAGACATTTTTCAGCTCGTTCCTTTTTTTCTATTCATTCTTTAGCAATGGAGTTTATTTAGGAGCCATTTAGTTAATTAGAAGCCCAAAGCTATCTCTCTCTGGCTCAATGATATCTTCTGTGCTCAGAGCTTACCTGTCTCTATTGTCCATCTGGCAGCAGACTTGGGGGAAGCACCCCGATCCTTGGATAGTTTTTGAACAGCAGCTGGCATGGTGACAGCAAAGTTGAGGTTTCCACAATTCACACCCTATGGCTATCTAGAAAGAGCCTCATTTTCACACCGTAGCTTCAGCTTTTCCATCTCACTGAAACTTCAGGAACACCTTTCTTACAAAATATATAAAATATCTGTGGGGTCAAGACTGAGCATTAAGTTTGATAGCCAAGGAGTAGAAAGCCTTACTGGGCTTGGGGGCCACTGAAACTCTCCCTAGGCACTTGATACCACATCCTCCAGGACTCTTCCTTGGGTGGTTTTCTACTTCAGAATCAGATTTTCCTGGAAAAATTACTTGCTAGCCAGTGTATTGATATTGTGCTGAACTATCACTATCTGTATCTTTATAAATACTCATATACATTTCTATATTGACATTCAAGAGATCTCGTCTAATGTAGCAGGAAAGCAAGGAAAATGAGCTTTACCTTTCAGAGTCTATCATCCCAAAAAAAAGCAGAAGTGGATCCAGTTAGGAAAGCACAAAGAGACCATGAGCTTCTGTTTCTTTTCATTCAGTTCGATTTCAACTAGTAAACTGAACAATGAAGTAGTTAAATAGTCTGGATTAAACATTTATTTTAGAGTGTTTACTTTTTCACATATAAATTAAATTTTCTTGTTTAATCTCTGCTTTTCTTATAATTATCTCTCTCCACACACACTGTTGGCTCACAGCTAGCATATTTCTTCAAGCAAGATGTTGTTGTTGGGCTTTCTTTTTTTTCCTCTAATTTTTTTCTCCTGGAGATAATAATACTATTCACTTGCTATGTAGCAGTGGTTATAACGATACATAATAAAAAGCAAAGACGGACCAATAATCTATCAGTCTCCTAGAGCAGGACAAAACTTACATTTTTGATATCACATATATTTAAAGGTACTTTAAAATGAAAATTCCTGTAGTAGTTTTTCTACCTTGACACATATGATTGCTTTTGCAGCTTAGACACTAATCTTTTGGGTCTATGTGTAGGTAATGTTTTAGAACTATCTGGTAGGACTTTATTACAAAGAAGCACAACCTTATTTCCTGTGCATTTTAAAAGTGTGGCTATGAAAATGGATAAGAAATGAGGAAATTCAGGTTAAAGTATGTAAATAACATAGGCTACCTGGCTAACAGAAAAGAACCACAGGGATGGATCCTAAAATTTCAGTTGCATAAATAGTAAATACAACTCTGCTCCTCTAATGAAAGATAGTCTTCAACCCTAGATTGAACTTCGAAAAGCCTTCTTGAAACACTTCCTCTTATATATAGAAACACATGTACAGATGTAAATACATATAATAGCAATATATAGAAACAGGAATACAAAGCATTTGTATCACTGCGTTCTACTAGGAAGGGTTAGATCTACCCACACATTGCATATGCACTGTTGCACGTAAAACAAGTTCTGCCTTTGCTGTTGGTGTTAAGTTTTACGTGATCATGTCCTTTAGGAAAGAGATAGCCTTAAAATCCATAAATGGACAGAGGTATAAATTGACAGACAGACAGCTACATCCATCCATGCATGCTTCCAAAAGCATACGTGCTTTTCTGCAAGGTTGTGTACCTTTAAAATGTGTTTTTAGGGGCATTGTCCAAATGCCCCTTATACACCAACAGGCTTGGGGCTTCAACCACCTCTCTAGGAAGCTTGGTCCATAATATAATAATAAAATTGTGTTAAAGCATGATAATACACTTTAGTCTTTGATTAGCTCTGCATAAGTCAGGCAGTTGAACTAGATGACCAGTTTAGGTCCCTTGTAACTGAAATATTCTAGTCCAGTCTAGTCTAGTCTATTCCATTCATTCCATTCTATTCTACTCTATATAGCCGGTGAAATTTTCCCTCAGTCTGAATACACAGTAGAAACACTACAATACACAGAAGAAAATTAAATAGTATATAAACTACTGCATCCATATGAGTGTGAAGTTCAATCCTGATGTGTTTTTTTATTTCAAAAATATGGCTTTGAATTTACTTTCATTCATACACATCATAAACAAGTGCTTCTCACTTGCATTTGCATTCCACTCTCATAGCTCATCAAAGCATTTGGCTATCATTTGGCTCAAAGCATCTCCAGCCTTGCCAATTAATTGATGAAGAACCATTATGAGACAAATATATCATCTGCATTTTAACTGCTTGAATGGAAGATTATTGAAGCAATAACTGGCAACTTCAAAACCATTAATAAAGTATGGACTGGGAGTAGCAAATTACAAGTTTCTGTACCTAGTTCCCAAAAATAAATTTGCTCTTGAAGGTAGTTCTAGCAATCATGATGACATAGATGAATGACATTGATTAAAAAGGAGTGAAGAAAAGATTATCACTTCAGAATAGAAACCACTGGCGTCATTATCGGTTTCATCGATATAAAAAGTGTTAAATTTTTCAGTGGCTTCCTAGCCTTGCTGGGAAATTGCAGGTGTCATGTATACTGGTAGTTGAGCACAAGATAAGGCAAAAAAGTGGGAGCAAAAGTGAGTAAGATCATAAACAAAAGCCCACAAATCAGAACAAATATGGTAGTCCTGTGGCTTTAAAATGGGCTTTTTGTGGGCTTCCTTTTGTGAATGAAATATTTTCATTGCTTCTGCTGTTTGACAAGACGCTCCTTATAACATGAACAGACAATCATTTTGAAGACGCCAATATTTAGTTAATGAGTAAATATGTAAATTATCAAGAGTGCTTAATGTTATTATCACAACCCAAAGACATGAATAAGTTTCCTAGAGAGGTAATAAACAGGACACAAGGCTTAGAATTCCTCTCTCTTTCTGCCACATATTTTCAGGGAGACTGTAGATGAGCCTTTTTCCTTCTGTCTCCTTGTCTTTCCTCTCCCACTCTGTCTTCTTGTCAATTTAAAATTTAAACTCACTGCAGAAAGACTGACTCTCAGTATGTGGTTTGTACAGTCCCTCATACAATTGCACCAGTGTAATGCAAATTGTAGTATTAAATATTCATACAAAAGCTTCATAGTATGACTGCATGAAATCAGAACAATCAAGGAACAGGCATAAAGCCGAGTACCAAGGTAAGACGAAGCACAGAGATTTTTATTACAATTGAAGCCTCATTACAGAGAGTGTGCTGACATAAGCTGTGTTTTCATTGTCGTGAGCCCAATTTCATAACCATGTATTAGAGTTATGAGTTCTCCTAGCAAACCGTAATGTTTTCACTTTTGGCTGTGCAATCACATATTGTTAGCTTAAGACATTTAAATTTTATAAACGGCTCTATAATATGTGGCCTTTTCAGCTATAAAATTGTCCCTTAAAAAATAATCTGAGGCATTGGTCAACACAGTCAATGTCACCTAACAGCAAACAAATTTTGGCAATAAATTAGAAGTTAAATATATCTGTGAGCAATTACTTCAACAAATAATTAGTCATATATTTTCTTTCTGTCCAGTAAAAGCATCACTAAAATGCTGTGTAGTGTTCCTGTTCCTGTCTGTTACTTTGCTTCAGAAACGGCAAAGGATGTGTCTAGCAATGAAATATTTCCAGTAGTTTGCCAGACTTTGTGCTGAGAATTTAAGCTCGGATGCCTGGATTGATGTAGCCTGTTTAGGAAAACTTGCCTTATTCTATAATCCAGATTAGGAGACCCACATTTGAATGGTTTGATAACAGAAGAAACACTGAGTATAATCAAATCCATGTTCAATAAAAAGTGCTTTTTGGCCCTTTATTGAATGATTGAGCTTGTCTATGGCTATATTATCTGTCTATTTAGGCTGTAAACTGTTCAAGGCAGCTTTTATCTCCGATTTATTATGAAGCATGCTTTTCCTGTAAACTATAGCTGTGGAGTCTCATCCTTCCTTGGTGCTTCCTTACTTAAACTGTTTCTTCTTAGAGAAAGAAAACAAGCCTGTGTGTCCATCATAATGAATTTATGTGCAGTAGAGTTTATATAAACATATTTTTATCACAGTGGGCATGAATTGAAATCTCAGAGATTCTATTTAGTGTTAATATTTTGCACTTTAGAGCTTTAGAACACAGCATGCTCTCTAAAGGCAGATTTTGGACAGAAAATGACCAATCAACTGACACAAGAGTGGGCAACAGTCTTAACCCAAAATTCATCATCTAGAAATGATCATCATTTTAAGAGATCACAGCAAGCTGTTACATCTTGATGATTACCTTACCTTCTGGAGTTTGATAGAAAAGCAAATCTGCAGGTGGGACACTGCCTGCAGAGCCTGATGGGTGTTGCTGAGAGATGGGAACCAAAGCATAGCAGGGACAGTGCTATTGTGTTGCCATCAGCATGACCAGTAAGGGATAAAAACCACCCAGACCCCCTCATCCATGTCATAATTATGCATTGAATTTTAGAGTGTTCAAAAATCTTGCCCAGTGTAGGTGTAAAACTAAAGCAGTGCTCACTTGCATCCTCAAAACTCACCTTTGTGATAGCTCATGAGATGATCTCTCCCACTCCAGTCCAGAGCAATTGAAAAGGGTGCTGATGTGAACTCGCATCCCCAGAGCTGCCTTTCCTGACCTTTGACTAAAGATCCACAATACCAAAAGCTTCACCAGCTCCAGACTGCAGCTGTTTCACACCAAAATCCAAGTTACATACCAAATATATTTTTCTCCAAGATATAAATGCACAGATACATCTTTTTGAGAAACCCTCTTACTGGTGATCAGAGAGGAGAGATCATTCATTACTTCCACATCCAAAAAAAAAAAGGGGGATGCACTGAGCAGGTCTAGGATATTTTTGTGGGAGACCTTCATAGACAAAATGTCACAGTGGCCAGATAGGAGAGAAAGCAGAGGTTGGATGTGGGTGGCAAGCATGTTCCAGCTTTGCTGTTGGCCTGCATATTGGTACAATGCTGAGTGGCATGTCTCATTCCCCTGCTACCCACAGAAAGAAAATCTGGGCATATGGTGTGTTCAGGAAAGCCCTGAACTGGATCCAGGAAAGTCAACAAGTCTTGACATAGAGAGAGATCTGAGCTGGCTGGGCTTGGACAACATTCTGGCAGCACACAGAGCTAGGATACTCCTGCATTGATATCTTTAAGACTTTGAACTGATTGTACAAAAAAAAAAAAACACACTTTTTTTTAAATTATTTTACTGTCAGCAACTGTTGTTCTTATAGCTGACTTTTGATTCAACAGCAACATGGTCATATTTCTTTAATAGGAAAGGTTGTTTTTTTTCTCCTGAGAACTTCATGTTCTGAGTGAGTTTATTCATGAGCTGTAGAAATATCATTAACATTCACTGAGCAAAAGAACAGCTTTTACTGCATCCACATTCATTGGATGTCTCACTTGATCCCATATGTTGCCCATCACATTGAGCACTCATTCCCCTGGACCGTTTACTTTCAGTAAACAGAGAGCAGGTTCTGGGAAGTACAACAATGTATCTTGGGAAAGCAAACAGTTTTTAGCTGCAAAAGAAATAGAACACAAATGTTTTGAGTGATGAAATGGAGACAGGACATTTTCAACATGCTTCAGCGGAGTTCCTGCAACACTGGCACTGACCTATTAGGAGTTACAGCAGTGTTTAACCATGTGGGGAAGTGCCTGTGGCATAGCTCAGACTTGTAAATCCCAGAGTTTGGTTTCACGCTGTAAAACTCTCCCTTCTGATTCAAGTGTGACTTTCCCATCTGAAATACTGAAGGAAGGAAAAAAAAACCAAAAAATGAACACAAAACCAAAAAAAACACGGTACTCTGAGGCTAAGATTTTTTGTTTCCCCCACATTAACCTGTGCATCAAAGCAATTCTTGAGGACTGCTGCTACATTTATGTTATTGATAATTCTTGTACAAGACATATTTCTTTCCGTTGCATTTGTACAATAGGAGTTCATTAAACATGCACCAAGGGCAATTAGACATTGCTGCAACTATAATATTTATTAATAGTTGTTAGAACCAATCAATTTCTGTACTTGTCACCAGCTTCTTACACTGACCTGGCAGTCAAAAAAGAATTGCAAATTTAAGAGAAGATTTCTCCTTCAGACTCAGAGCCATGAGGATTATTTCCCGTCTTTCTTTTCTCTATTTCCAAGTCTTACTATTTGCATATTTATGACATTCAACCAAAACCAACTGTCTGAATTTCCAGGTTTTCATTCCTTGTTCTGATGAAGCAAATACATTTTTATTTGGTCTTCCCTTGCTCTGAAAGATGTGTTAGTTAACCATCTTTAAGATATTTCCAGTTTTATAGCAATCTTGAATGAACTCTGCTTGTAGATAAGCCCTGTAACAGAAGATATGTCAGATATATCATTGTTTCTGACTATGGTATTACCCAAGTGTTTCTAGATCACCTAGTTTCATTCCCTTATCCATAGTAACTATGAAAAAAGTACCAAAACCAGACACATAGAATAAAACACCCTACAAATAGCACTCAGATAAGTCATGGTAGGCCAAATCTTAAAAAAAAAAAAATGACATTCTAGTGATTCTGATTGATGCACCAACATAAGTCTTCACAGCCCTTCGTGTCTTCTACTTGAGTTCACTGTGATAGTTTTCCAAACATGGCTTAATCATCGCAAGATCACAAAAACTAAATGGGATGGGCAAGAAACAAGAATGCTGTATGTAAAGTGTCTGGATGAAATGAACTGTAAGATTTTTTTAATGAGTATCTAAAGTAAATGTAGTTCTTAAGATTCTTTGCACAAATTAATAATAAATCTACTCTGGGTTATCATTTTTAATTGGAAAAGGGGGATTTAAAAAAAGGAGAAAACAAATGAACCATGTTGTACTATCTATTGTTTTGAGGAAAACCAGCTGCAGTAATGGAAGGGATCAGATAAAGATATATGAAAACATGAAGATTGCAACCTGATAAGCACCTTCAAAGCCTGTGGATAGTAGCCAATCTGAAGTCAAAGAGTAAATATATCAGTTGATGATTAATTATGTTAAAAAAACTTCTCGGTGACATTCCCAATTTTCCATAGTTTTATATTCTGTTCCTATGGCCTGTGAAAAATCACCTGTGACTGGAGCCAGTCACCAGCATCATGTTGGCTTTCCAGCACAGGAGACAGAGTACCCAACATGATGTGACTCTTAGGTACCAGCAGCTCATGTCCAAAAAGCTGGCTTACCAAAAAGAAATCTCCTACTGTGTCCCAGTCATATGCTTGACCTCAGCATCCCATTTGTAACTTCTTTCCTTTCCCCAGAATAGTGCAAGGTTATGCTGTACAAAGCTTGTGCCTTTTTCTTTTTTTTTTTTTTTTTTTTTGATAGATAGCTGACAGCTGGTGTTGCTCACTGCCAGCAGATAGTAGAGAGCATGCTGGCTCACCAGTCAGCTCTTTGTCAAGCATGAAAATCAGTCACCCTAACAAAAGTATTTGTCACTTGTCCTTTTTTTCAGTTGCAGCTGTTCGGATGTTTTCATAGCTTCTAAAGGCCAAGATTTCCACAGCTCCAAGGATCCTTCAGGATGGGCCTACTATGTTTTTAGAAGTACTTTAGCCTCTGAGTTGTCAGTCTAAGGGAAGAAACAAAAGTATGAGGGAAATGGGAGCACTGGATGGAGAGATCACTTGCAGAGTGAGGAAGAGAGCTTGACCTTCCCAGACAGAGCTTGGTGCCCTGCTCCGCTGAGCATTTTTTATTTTGGCAGCTAAAAACACACCAGGGATTTAATGGAGGGGCTGTGGTTACCAGGAACAGGAAGACAGCAGTGGAGCTTAATGAAACTGGGAGAAAACACAAGGTCTCAGTGGGGTGAGAGATACAGGTGGGAAGGGGGTCAGCTGGAGGACTTCAGTGCATGTGGATAGGAGTAACTGACATCCTCCAGGAGAGCACCCAGAGGAAATGAGTGATTGGCTTGTCTTTGAGAATTGCTACCCACGTGACTGACCCTCAAGCTCTCTTACAGATTTGATTTTGAAGTATTGCTGCCATCCCTTTGGATAAGGTTTCTATCTGGTTTATAACTCTATTTAGTATCAATTAACTCAGTATGCCTTTTATATCTATAACGATAAAAAAAACCTGTTATAAATTTCTAGAAAAGATGACACTTCTCAGACATTCCTACCAATGCGAAGAAACTACTTTGTTGTAGCTATTGGTGCAGAAGGCATTCCTGGCTTCAGCTGATCCACCTTTATACACAGAAACATTTGCTTTGTTTACTCCTTTAGAGGAAGAATACAAAGCTGATAGAAATAATGCAACTGAAACCTTCACAAACATGTGGTCATTACAGTCTTCACCGCTGCTGCAGCAGTACACATCTCATCAGCTGCAGCCACAAGGGGACCATGTTCAGTCCTTAACTACTTCTCCAGCCCAGGACCGGGTCAGAATCCTGGCCTGCAGCCACTTTAACTCCTCTGTCAATGTATAGCAGTGATATTAGTGGGTTTATAATCCAGTAGTGATTCATTGCAAACTGGCATTCCAAAAAGGTCACCATCCTCAAATCTTATGCCCAAAAGTCAGACTGGAGACCTCCAATAGAACTATATAATTTTTAATGTTTCTTTACACTTAAAGCTGATGGTCAAAAAAATGTATCTCTTTCTTCATAACATGCTTAGCTTGCTATGAAGATTCCCCCCTCTTTCTTCATAGCGTGCTTAGCAACAGGAAATGTATGCATTTTTCCAGCTTACAAACTCCTGTCAGCTCCACTTTTCCTTTCTAGTACAAAGGGGTACAAAGCCTGGAAGCAATGCCATTGACAGGACTGCTGAGGAGCAGAGACATCATGCCCATCCCCAGGACAGGAGCCAGTACAGGCTCCACCATTTGGAGGAGCTGCACAAGGCAGATAGCTGGAGCCTGAGTCCCCAGAGACACTCACATCTGTCGTTTCATAAAATGACAGGAAAACATCAGAACAGAGCTGTGAAGAGTGAGAGATGACATCTTCCAATATTGAGACTGGGAGACTAAACCCATGCACAAATAACTAGCCAGAGTAAACAGGTTTATATCACATTCTGCTTTCAATGAACATGCTCATGCAGAAACTCTCACCTACATATGCCTCTGAAACTTTTTCTGAAACTCAGTTCCTGAACAGCATGACTTTTTATCCTAATAGGCAAGACAAGTTGCCAGTGATTTCTAAGGAAATTTTAGATCCTCTGTGTATTAAATGTTTGTTTTTCTTACGCTTGCTTGCTGTCACTATATTGTATGTTTCTTTCATGGACAGACCACTATCTCTGATATTGCTTTATTTTGGGATTACTTAATGTTTGCAATTTCAGGTAAAGTTCTCTTTAACCTATCCTTTGACAGTTTTGCTTTTTCTGTGGTATGTGAGAATCTCTAAAAATATTTATTTTCCCAATTCATATCTGCAGTGAGTTGTGACATTAAATATCAATTATGAAGAAGCCAGGAGACCCTCCTCTACCCAGCATAAGGCCACCAGTGCCCAAACTCCTTGCCATGGCATATATCAGCCTAAATTTCTTGCCATGACGAGAGGTTTAGGAACGATGCTCCTCAATTCAGTTCCCCGACTGAGACTCTCCCAAATCAGACACTGCTCGCTCACTCCCCCATTCCCCTCCTGCTTCCCACTCTGGAGGGATGGGGATGAGAATTGGAGCCAATAAATGTGAAGATCATGGGTCAAGATAACAACAATATCCAGCAGCAACAATACTCATAACAAAAATATGCAGAGAGGGTGATTTACACGCAAAAATGCTCATTGCAGACCCTGAGACAGTGAACAATGCCACCATATTTTATAACCAGAAGCCACACACTTCTTGGGAGCCAGAGGGAGTCACTGTCCCCTACCCCAGCAATTACATGAGGTGGTATCAAAAAACACTAAGGTCCTGGCTGAAACTAGGACAATGAGTGATCTAGGCTGAAACTAGGACGATGATGATGTGTGTAGAGTAAGTAGCTGATCTCAGTATGCACAACAGCTCATTTTCCTCCCCAAAAGCTTTGGATAGACATGAACAAAACTTTAGACCTGCCCACTTTTGGGAGATTTTTACAAGAAAGTTGGTAGTAGACCAGAAGCCACTTGGTAGGTCAGATGAATCCTCTTGGTAGGTCAGATACCCACCATAGGTTATAGGTGAGGCATTTAATGCATGTAATGGTTACATGCTACTTTCTTGCATGATCGAGTGCAAAGGCTAGTCACACAATGACAGAATTATGTAGATGTAAGATTTAGAAGTTTGTAATAAGACAATATCATTCAACAAAAAGAGCATCAAGGTCATTAAAACACCTCACTATATTCTCACAGTCAGTTCCTGTAAAAGCACAGATCTCAACCCTTCATTGACAGCACTGCAGAGCAGGCGTGGCCATACTCTGCTTTCCTTCCAGACAACACTGTGGAGTGTCAACAGGCAGACTAACATTCTCTGTTCCTTTTCAATTAAGCAGGTCATTGTCCTGCCAGTGTAACTATCTAGAGAAAGCTGCAATGTCAGAGTAAAGGCTAGTCAAGCTGCTTA
This sequence comes from Pachyramphus minor, assembly GCA_013397135.1. Classification (NCBI taxonomy): domain Eukaryota; kingdom Metazoa; phylum Chordata; class Aves; order Passeriformes; family Tyrannidae; genus Pachyramphus; species Pachyramphus minor. The sequence goes on along the minus strand of VYXB01002045.1, from coordinate 644,842 downwards.
CAACACAGTTCTCTAAACCACTGATAAAAATAGTCCCTGACATTGAGCATCATGGTAAAAATCCAGGGTAGTGTCTTTCCGTCTATTTTCAAAGCTTCAGATCCTTTCCCTTTCTCCAATAAAGTTGATTTCATGAAACTACAGAATCTCCAAACTTATTGCATTGGGGTGAAGGTAATAGAGAGGATATTGACAGATTAATTTAGTGTTGATCCAGCCTCCTTCTCAGACTGACATATAACCAAGTATTGTATAGAAAAAACTATACTGAACTAGAAACTCAGCTTAAGGATTCTGAAATGCTAAATCATATGATTCTACTTATATCTAATCTCAGTAATTGTGATGAATTGTATAACTATATAGTAATTGATATTTTAAACTGAATGGAAAGCCATCATGGAAAGAATTCAAAGGCTGAAACTAAAACAGCTGTTTCTTTCTTTTTAAAGTAAGATGGCTAATGCTGAAAACATTGACTTAGTGATTGACTTCTCTGTTATCCATTAGCTTGTCTATGAATATGAAGGGAAGTTTATTTACAGTCACAGAATTTTGCTGTACCTTTTTCTCTCTCCCTGTTTTAAAAGATGCTTAGAGTAGGAATAGACAATGCAGAGAAATAGATGCATTCTGAGGCTATATTCTGTATTTTATCAATACTAAATAGTATTCTGGTCTCCAAGCATTCTTATTGAAACTGTTGGGATCACTCCTGAAGTAAAGAATTAGCAGTGAAGGAAAAAAACAAACTTCATCTCATTAAAATGAAAGAAATACATGGATATAATTTTTATGACTTCCTGTTGTTTGAGTTTTATTATTATACTCTTAACATAAAATTTTGAGAAGGTACTTAGGTTTTAAGGTAGCTGTAGAGACCATCAAAATGACAAATGTTAAGAAAAGGTAAGAAAGGGAGCTATTAAAATATAAGAATATTGAAATCCATATCAATTGACAGGCTACTCAGAGCACAGAATACATGGATCATTACATATTTCAATTCAAATTCCAAGGTTGAGATGATTAATTTTTTTTTAATAGGCTTCTAGTCATAACATATCTTTAATCAAAGTAGCTCAATATTGCACATCATAGTGTAATAATATTTGGCTTTAAAAACTCAATTCCAAATAAATTAACAAAATGCAGACACATTAAAGAAGTTTAGGGAGAAATCCTTTAGAGACTCTTTTTATTTCCTGGTTCTGCAAAACAAAGAGCCTTTGAAAATGAACAGATATGCTTCACAAAGAGCTAAATTCCATCTTTCACTGTCATGGAATTGGGATGGTGATGTGGAATTGGAGTTTTGACTTCCTCTCCAACACAATGACAATTAGCATTTTACATATATGATCAGAGAGCATTTTACATAAGATCAGATAGATTCTGCAGTCTTGGAAAACATTGATCATTATCTCTTTATGGACATATTATGGACAATATAAATATTACAAATAACATATATTATGGACAATATTAATATTACGGAAAAATCTGATAATGACATTGCTACATAATTACTCTGTTGCCCATTCATCAGTACACCACAACAGACCCAGAGAATTTCCAAAATCTTCTTTTCCAAAATACCATTACCAGGACTTGAGAAAATCAAGAATCAACACAGAATTCCAGCACACAGGCAGAGACTTCATCAAAACACAGAAAGAAACAAAAACAAAAACAAACAACCCCGGTATTTAGGTAACAAGGTTTTCCAGAACTTACTGGGCAGACCTAGTGTTTTTGAATCTGTTTGAGCTGAGTCAAGGCAGAAAATTAAATGTCTTCACTACCCTCCACCAGACTTTTTGCAGAGCAGAAATTAACCCTTCAGGCAGCTAAAATGGGGATTTAATCAAGTACAATGTATAAGCATAATTTACAGTAACACCCTGGGTGGCTCCTAGCTATGTTTCTTAACTCTAGCTCCAAAACAGTTGTCTTTCATAGGAAAGCTGTGAAACAAACAAAATAAGAATTGTTCTTTGTTTTATAACAGCTTTCAAAAATATAGGACTTTTTTTCAGTCAAACTCCAGAACCTTCTTCGTTTTTAATAAAGACAACATTGAAACTCTCCATGCCTTCTGAGGAAAAACAGAAAGAATAATTGCAATTTACAAAAAAAAACCTCAATATCATCTAAATTTAGAGTATCACACTGCTGTCTCACTCACATACTTTATTTCTCACCTGTTAAATTACACTTGCTGGGAACCCAGCCAAGGAACAACTGCTGGCATTGTCACTCTATGTAAAGAACAACATTACAGATATTACTTAGAGAACATGGTGGGTTGTGGGCTGTTTTTAAAACTTGGAATGAAAACATATCTTAGAAACTATTAAAGAGAAGACGAATTAGCTAGGAACTTAATCCTCTGCTTTGTTCTTTGGAAATGGCTAAATCTAATATCTGTGAAGAATTGTTATGGATGTTTGATACCTTGCTCAAGAAAACTGGGTTGAAGACACAACCCACTGTGGCTGTTCTGAGAGGCCACAGATGATCTCATTTTGTTGAAGCAAGAAACAAATATTGTGACTAAACTTCCAGTGTTTCTGTACTTCACCTTTTGTGTCTTTTTTTATATTTACAGAGTTTTTATATTTATTTAATCTAATGCTAATGATTCTTAAATATTTCCTAATATTTTTTTTTTTGCAATAAACTGTCACAAAATTAAAAGAGTAGAAAACAAGCTTCATATTGTTATTTTTTTCAGATAAGGATAGTCTCTCTAATTTTATCTAGCAAGTGTTTGACAATTTCCAGGGTAGAGTATGCTTGAGACAGTAACACCCTGGGTTACTTTTCAGCTCCTGACAACACATTGAGCCTTTAGGACCTGAAGATACTGAAATGCAAAGGATGTTCCCAGTAAATACAGGTTTTTACACTACATTGTGATGAATGCCTGTGTACATTGTCACTGCACATGCAATGGTCATATATATGCAAATCCTGCATCTCTAAACCTTCAGTTTAAAATACATCATATGGTATTCTCAGAAACACTTAATGCAAGAACCTAGTATAATAATGCTGGGCATGAAATTAGAGAAAACAAAGAATAAACTTTTCAAGATAATTATTTTAAATAGGTATCCTCCCCCTTTGTTTATTAAGATGCAATATTAACCAGCTGTTAACATTACATATATAAAACTAAAAATATTAATCCACTATCAAGATTATATTGGAGTTGTCTTTCAGATTTCTCAAGATGCTTAGGCAAGTCTCTCAGTCGTGTAGAAATGAAAAAGTTTGTAATTTTTTTAGTATTTGGTGCATTTCTTATAGCTATAAATACAGTCCCATTGTGAATGGCATTGTTTCATTTTTAAATACAATACTCAGTAACCACTTGCAAATGGTTCTGCACCTAAGCACTTAGACACTCAGATGATCTGTAAAGATTGTTTGTCAAAGATAAGTACTCCTGAAGGTTGTAAACAACATTCAGATATAACATAAATGCATTGCTGTTACAAATACCTTGTCTTTGGTGACTTCTTGGAACCATTAAAGTTGTTGGGAATTTTGCCATTGACCTGTCTGGGGTCAGTATTTCAACTATTTGTCCTGTTTTAATGCAGAACCAGTGGGAACTTCAGAACATCCCCCAGTGAAAAAGAGATCTAATGCTTAAGGCACAGATCCCCACTTCAAAATATCCTGCAAGGAACGACACTGCATCATCTGTATCCCTGATAGAATAGCTATGAAGGCTGAACATCAGCTCCCAGATTAATCTGTCCCCTTCCTGCAGCATCCCCAGCTGGAGATGGCTGAGGAAGGACTAAGCTCCCGTCAGTTTCACAAAATCACAGAATGGAGGAAGTGGGAAAGGCACCTCTGGAGATCACCTAATCCATCTCTATGCTCAAAGCAAAGTCAGTGAAAGCAGGCTGCTCAAGTCTGTGACCATCTGGGTTTTTTTTTTTAATGTCTCAGCTGGTGGAAATAACCTCTCTGGGCAACTTGTACCACTCTCACAGTGACCTCACAGTGACAAATTTTTTACTCACATTTAAAACAGAATTTCATTTATTTCAGTTGATGCCCGTTGCCTCTTGTCCTCTCACTGGGCAGTACTGAGAAAAGTCCAACTCTGTCATTTAATTTCCCACATCAAATAATTATAGACAGACAAAATTCCTCTGCACCTTCTCTTCTCCTGGTTGATGACTCCCAGCTCTCAGCCTCTCCCAATGAAGTTCTGATTCAGAAAGCAATCAAGTATGTGTTTATTAGATCTTTGCATTGAAAGGTCACCATATTTCATGGGGGCCTGCAGAGATGTTGAAATACTATTCAAATCCAGAAAAAAAAGTTCCAATATTTAAAAATTGTCTGATAAGAGAAATCTATGGTCTCCCTTTCTAATCTCTGCAGCAAAGCAAGGAAGTCCTAAAATCCCCAGGCTCACAGCCTGGGAAGCTATGGAGTCTGCAGCAGGCCATCTGGAGAGATGCCCATTGGTTGAGATTAGAGACACCTCTTGTATGCAGTTCTACAACAGTCCAACTTCCATTTCACACATTTGAGATAATATAGTTTCATTGCATGGCTTGTTTATTTCAAATATAATAATTTACTTGGAAGTCAGAAAATAAATAAATTTCCCACAAGAGATTTATTTAAATTAAAGCATTTCCTGTGGAACAGAACTTTAAATTAGAAAATAAATTCACATACCAGCATAAAGTTGACATTTTGTTTTAATTAGGAAGAGTACCATACAAACACTTGTTAATATCAAACCAAGTCAGACTCCAAACTGCTGGTAATAAAGAAATTAAAATTAGGTGCACAGATGAGACACTGAGTTAAAATTTGGACTGCTCTTTGCTAATTCTGATAGGCAAAATTCATCCCATCAGGTAAGATCAATAAATGGTTCATATATCAACATTCGCCACCTGAGGCTTTGTTTCACTTAGTGGGAAGGGTCTTCTTATTAAAATTCAGAAATGTGAGCTCTTGAATGAGTATTACTAAGGTGGCAAAACCCTGTGATAGTGCTTTACATTTCTACATGGGAAAATTATATTCTTAGTGTCATAAATTATTCTGTGACCTATATATGACAAGTTTTTAAAAAACCCACCAGGTACCATAAATGGAAATTCAGAAGTGGATACGTTCTGTGCTGAGCTCATGCAACGGAACAGATTTCCTTCATTTAGAACAATTCAATTTACACTTACTTTAAACAGGAATTCCTGAAAATGATCTGTATGGATGTGTCTAGCAATAGGATACTTTATCAAAATAAGAGGAATAAGGTGTCTTTGAATACAACTCAATTAAAAAAGCAAACTGCATCAGAAACAGCACAGAGTCATTTATCCAGCTTTGGTGGTTCCTGGACCAAAATATTTAGAGGGTTGGGTGTTAAGTAAAGAAAGCCAGCAAAAACTGTTGTCAGGCATGTACTCAGAATTCGAGACCCCTTCTAACTAGCCCATTCACAAATTTAACCTTTAACCGCATAGCCTATACTCTTCATATAGTCCCTGCAGAGGGGTAGGCACTTCTTAAATGGTAGTCCACCTTCTCCTTGAACACCATCCTCAAAATGCTATTTGGTGCCTGGATTTTCCTGTGACCAGGACAGAAGCTGGGACTGGAAGAACAGCAGGTTTGATCTCACCTGCCATTACACTGGCCACAGAGCCGCATCACCACACAGAGGGAAACATTGTGTGCTGGTCTAACAAGTGATCAAAAACACCATGACACCAGGTCATGATTCCTTTACCCAGATTTGATCAGATAGGTGTTCATGGTGCTATGTTTCTGATTTGCAGTGTACAGCTGAGTTCTGGATAAGACCCTAAACCAAAGAGCAGCAGCAAAGCAGCAGAACCACTCATATGAAAGGGGAATTCTCCAACAGCATTTGTTGGTTTTGTTTATAGTTTAAAAAATATTTCAACTTAAACACAGATGTTCTCTGGAATAAAGGACAGACACCTTTTATGCAAATGCCCTTTATTTGTTCATTTCTGGCGGCTCTCAACGAGACATTGACTGTCTCGACTGCCAACACTCGTGGTCAGACAGTTTATTATATTTAATTCTTTGAAAATCATTAAAGTGACTAGAAGATTTTCATACTAAAAATAGGCCACATCAGGCATCTCTAGACACTATTCAGGACTGACTTCCTTTGTACTCAGAACTGAGTTAAGAGGCAGTTGGAATATTAAATGCAGATTTATGGGAAATAAAGTGTCCAATTTGCATGAATTCCAATATTCTAATAAGAAACAAAGCCCCAGAACTTCCTGGGGTGCCCTTTCAGAGTGATTTCCTGGTGTGAGATGTACCCCTTTAAAGAATAACTTAGTACAACCCTCAGGAAAGATGAGCTCTAAAGAAAACCTTGACTCATGATAAAACTTCTTGTCTGGTTGCTAATATTGTTGAGATATACCTTGTAAAAGCTAAGTACTAAGATATGGCCTCATTTTTCTACGTACATTATTACATTCTTAAAAAAGTACATTCTTCTTGGAAACGTTGTCCTCTGATGCTACACAATAGGCGGCATTTTAATTACTACTGTTTGGGCAACGCAGCCACCTTATATGATACTTATTAAAAATCTGCAGTTTATCAAGGAAGATATGAGAGCCTGTCCACTGGCAATTGTCTTGGATATAGATCCTAACCCTTGAGTTCCCCTGCAATAAGGAGATAGTTTCACTGTTTTGGCCGAGTCAACAGGCTGAGAAAGGGAGCAGTGACTAAGTAACAGACCCAACAGCTATGTGTTGGAGGTATTTGGATCCTTATTAACCACTGAGTGATCCATCCTTTTGACCACATTAATGATCAGCATATTAATTGGGAAAGAGAAGGCATCACACAGTAAAACCCTGTGGAGATTTGCCATCTACATAATATTTTATGCCAAATGACCACAAGCTTCTGTAGTTCTGAGAACCATTCATGTGAGAGCCTAGAAGATGGAATGAAGAGGAATTTCCCAGTGATTGGGTTACTATCCAAAAGTACCATTAAGGGGAGTAATGAGAGCACCCCATTTTGGGCCAACTTATCTATGTAATTTCCTCTGCAACTTTACCTATATTGTATAGAAAAACAGTTTTTTCGGACCTCTAACCCATCTTCTCTTCCCCAAAAACTACAAGATATTCAGCAGGAGGCCAGCTAATTATCTTAAGCACTTTGATTTAAAAGACTTCAATGTTAACTTTGTCTACATCTAAATATTTCATCTTGATTTCAGTGCAACTTCACTTCAAAAATGGAACAGAACATTTCAACCTCCAATAACATTTTGTTTCCATATTTAACTATTGTATTATATGTTGGGCAAGTGAAGAAAGTTAAAAGAAATGGAATGCTTTACATTTTGTTATCAAAACAAATTCTTTCTGTTTTCTTTATTGAAGCCTGGGAGTTTATTGAAGCCTAGTTGATTGGGTTTTTTCTTTAAAATGGAGTTTTATGGATATTATTTTAACAAGCATATTGCTTTCATTTCATTTTGGAATAAAGCAAAATATATCAGTATTGTATAGTTACTCAGAAAACAGAAAATCTTGGTCATACACAGCTTCACTCAGCAGTCATTCACCTCCAGACCAAAAATAACTGCTTTATTCTAAGCCAAGTTACTGGGACTGTGGGATAGAAACTGGATAAAGTATATTAGCTTGGGATGAGTATAGCAGAGGTCAGGTTAGATGATGAACTGGCCATTTCTGGCTTTAAATCCAGGAAATTTTGCAGCCTGTTTCGGGAGTGAGATATTGCAGTTTCCACAGCCTATGTAAAGCAATTTGTCAGGTCTCAGGAACATGAGTAAAGCCAAACCTCTAACAGGATTTCTAATATGATCATCAATTGTTTCAAGTTAAAATAGGTAAAAGGGAGAAAACAAAAGAAAATACTTGTGACATATTTTCAGATCTATAGGGTAACTAGCCCTTGGATTTATGTCTTGCTCCCAACTATTAATGCAAGTCTTTCCCTGGGTACCTGAAGTATCAATCAATAACTGACTCAGTTGCCAAAGTGATTTCAGAAATACCCCTCTACTTAATTCCAGAACTTCAACATTTTGAATTTTCACTCTCAAGCAGCATTGCAGTCTCCAATAGTACCACCACAAAGCTGCCTGAGGGCCAAACCATCTGCCCAGAGCCCAGGCCAGCTGCTTTCTTTCTAAACAGCTTCTCATATGTACCTGGGGTTGAGCTGCAAGCCAGATTAATTATTTAGGTAGGCTTCAGCCTGGTCCTCATCATTCTGTCTCCCAAGGGCTCTTCAGAGCCTCTTCAACTATGTGATTGTAGATTCATTCATTCCTCCGGTGTCTGTTGGCATATGTTGCTAAGAACTCAACATATGGACAATGTACATCCATCCATCCTGGCACAGGGCGGTGCTTGTGGACACTGGACCATGCCCACAAGGACTGCCTGCACATCCTCTCATAGGGCCTTATCCATTCCTGTCTGTTTTGATTAGGTGATGGACATGCATCTGGGCCTTTTCTTAAAGGAATGTGTAAGAATTTGGTCAAGATGATCCATTTTGATACATGCAACCTTTTCATATATTTACTGTGCATTCACAGGATAGGAAACACCTGCCTTTAACTACAGGCATGTGATGGGATCAGCCTCAATATATATGGCACCTCCCTTCCAGAGCATTTGGTACCACAAGGCTAAGGTAACTTTATCCTGTAGAGGACACTCTGGCAGATAAGACCATTCACAAACCTGAGCAGGAGAAACAGAGGTTGCCAGATGTGTACATAGCCAGGCTTTATGTCTACAAACAGCTTCTAATCTGTGCATTCTTATTGCATAGTACATCCAAGTTTACAGGCCAATGATTTTTTCCTCAATAAAACCTGGCAGGTGTTCATGCTGCTTTTCTTGCCCAAAACAGCTGGACCTTTAAGGATTCTAAGGAAATCTTGGGAGTTGTGGCTAAACATCAGGGGCTGCTGAACTGTATGAGCACTAGAAAGAGGCAGGAGTATGCAGCAACAAGGGAAGTGATTAATCATCATAAGCTTGGCCATTTGACTGATTAGATCCCATGTAATGAAATTCACTAACTCTGTTTCTGAGCTTGTCATTAAAGCTACTCTTTTTTTAATTTTTTTTTATACTCAGATGAAATTGCAAGAGTCCATGATGTGGCTATGGCCCATTTTATAACTCTCTGGATTTTTATTTAACTATCATTTAAAGAAAAAGATTTAGGATCCTGTCTCCTTTTGACACATTTAGACGGATAACCTCCTAATTCCTAAGTCTTAGGGGACAATGTCAATTTAAAGTCTTGAATGAACTCTCAGCATACGAGAACATAAATGATTTTCTATTCCAAAAGCAACAAGGAACGAGGTCACGTACTGTCATAATTTTTTTTATTATTATTTATTTATTTATTTTAAAACTAAATCAGGGAAGACATGTATTTTTTTCAAAAAGGCAGCCAAATTCAATTCTGTCTCCATCATGATTCACTGGATCTGCACCTACCAGAAACAAGATGGAAGATAGCTGCTTCACTTGAAACCAAAACTTCCTTCCACAAATGAATAGTCCTCTGCCGTTCTGATTTCCACATATGAGATAGACCTGGCAGGCCCCTGCTGTAGCCATTTGGCCTCCTGCCTACACATGCAGAAACAGTTCTGACATCTGACTCAATGGTCACTTACCCTATGTTGAAATTATAAAGTCATGCTGAAGGATGCACTGGATGCATAGATGAATGGATGGATGGATGGATGGATGGATGGATGGATGGATGGATGGATGGATGGATGGATGGATCTGTGGTTACAGATCAAGAACCCTGTGGAACTAGGGGAGAAATTGCCTCTGTTAGGGCATGTTTCATCTCATCTGTTGTAGCCATCCACCTGAGAAAGAGATGAGTACCCTGGAGGTTCTTGCTCATCTTCTTTTAATAGGCAGGGGATCAAGACTGACTGTTTTTCACACAGACATCTCGGTTGGAAAGGTCTAAATCTGAACTGAGGAATTTTTCCCCACCTTACTTTTCCTCTCCCACAAAAAACATGCCAAAACTCAATTTACATACTGGATCTCTGTAAAGACAAAGGGCTCTCTTTTTATGCACTCTAATATCCCAAACTGTACCTTAAAGGCTGAAAAATAAAAAAATATTCCCTACTTTTTGTTTTGCTTTCTATTTTGAAAAAAACAAATAATGTGTGATTTACTTGGAATGATGTGCAGGATTTTTCTTCCTTTATCGAGTGCGCCAGCACTTTTGGAACAAACATAGAAAATGTGGAAGTTCTAATACATGTGTAGGTGAGTTTAGAGCCTCCAAATAGACAAATTAACTCAGTTTGCATCAGCCAATTTATTTCTTGGCAGTTTCTCTATTTTGATGTCGAAAGTAAGTTGTTTGTGAAACCATGTACTCTTACATATCTTTACATGGATTAATTCCTTACTCCTTTTCTCTCTGCACCCAGTAATTATTTTTAAATCTAAAGGCTGTGCTTTTGATTTTTTTTTTTTAAAGTGGTAATGTACAAGTGGAAATTGTCACAGACATCAGAGCTTAGTCATTAACAAGGACAAATGATAATCAAGACAGGTTTTTTTTAATCACAAATTTTTGTTTTCCATCAGAACTAATTACATCAACTTAGAGCCTGGTACAACTCATCATTATAATGGAAAGGAGGTTTCAATGGAAAACCTGCAACTTTATAAAGAAGCTTGGCTTTAAGTCATCTCCCACTGAAACATCAGAAGATCAATACTGGCCCAGTGTACTGGATTATTGTGAACATCCTGTTGGCTACAATTCAGCTTTCCATTTAATTGTGCTCTTATTTAAAATTCTGCTGTCCTCACAGAAGAGCAAGAGAAACCCAATAGGCATTTTGTAAGGTTATGAACAATGAAAATTCTAGATAAATGTCAGAAAAAAGATAGTAGGCCATAAATCATCACTTGATGGTATCAGATGAAATAACTTGTTCTGTCTCCCACCTCCCTAGGGCAAGCAACCATGCATATATTAAATGCTGAGTTTATCAGTGATGGAACATACTCACTGATGCTAGGATGCAAGGCCATTTCAAAAGTGATGGAGAATTTTTTTTCATCTTACAATTCTTTTGATTTTTCTGGGGGCAAGATGTCCCAGGCGACGGATAAAAATAGGGCAGAGTGGGGATGAAACTTAAAAATCCAGCCTCACAAGTGATTGCCTTGTATCTGCCTTCCAAAAAGTTGAGAAATAGATATATTCATATGATGAGAATAAGGCAATTCCTTTTCCACCATCTCCTTGATAATCATGAATGTTAATGGCATCTCTGCAATGTTGTCTTGTCAAATTATGGCATCCCAGGCACTCGGACTGGCTGATATGATCTCTCTGTACCTAGATACATGCAAAGCAGTAAAGAAAGAAAATCATCCCAGCCCAAAACTGAAGAGGGAATCATTAACAAAAGCTTCCAGATCAAAACAGTTTTTCCTTTTGTCTCCACATTTTCTCCTTCGTTTCATTCCACAGTGGCAGGGGGGAATGTTGTCATCTGACATTGGTAGCAACATCATGTAAAATTTAATACCCAAAGGAAAGAAAATATTCTTTTTTTTTATTTAAAATTGGAGTCAGATTTTCAGAGGAAGGGAGCTAAATCATGCCTGCCAAGTAGTGAATCCTTGCAGGCACATGCAGCCACAGACGCGCAATGCATACACTTGAAGTCGTGCCAAAGCTGGGCTGGGGAACTGCCACACTCCTCCTTATTCCTCCCTTTATTTCTCCCCACAGAGCAGCAATAGAGCCCTGGGGCCTCTTTCCCTCTCTGTGGCTCCTTGCATCCTGTACAGAACACAGGATCTCAAAACATGATGACGGCCACTAACTCCTGCTTGGGAAACCGGGAAGAAAAAGCCTGCCAGAGGAGGTGTCCATCTGCAAAAGAGCCCTTGCAGACAGGACACTCTTTGGCATCCCATTAACTCCATAGTTATACAGATAAATCGTTTGATTCAGGTGATTTCTTCACAAGAAAGATCACTCAATTTGGAGACCCACATAGGAGTTTGCACATTGTGGATGTTTTGGTGCCCCTTTGGATAACATTCCTGTTTGCAGCCATCTATGAAGAAGAGAAAAAATGGTTCCCTCCTGTTGAAATTAAAAGACCTGTGTGTAAATATTGCTGTTCTGCACTTTCATAAGTAGAGTCCTGCACATGTTTTGGGGGTGGAAGTGTGACTCAGAGATCCTTCAGATCCCTGCAGAGGATGTAGCAGTTTTCAAACAGCATGGTGTGACCATCCTCCTCCTCTGGATAGGCATTAGGTAGCTGCAAAATCCAGCCTAGGTAGCTGGAGAGGTTGGCCATATTGTCCCCTGACCTGGGACCATGGTGACCCACAGGGCTGAAATTCTGGGGACAATTTTCATGGAAAGGGGTGCTCTGCAGATTGAAAAAGAGCCAACCCTTCTGTTACTTCCAACTTTGTTCAAGACTTTCATTTTGGTAGGTTTTGAAGAGCATCCAAATAAGTTAAAGACACAGATGGGATGAAGTGAACTTGATTTAAATTTGGATTTCACACTGCACATATGCATACACAGCACAGCAGCTTCCCTGTTCTGAGAGACATGTTTGAGCTGCTCTTGAGACAGAGACCAGCTATGACACTGCATTCCTATGACACCCACACCTCTATGAATTACAGCCAAGATATTGGGGGGACAGGCAAAAGGGAGAAGAAAATCTCTTTGCCTCTGCAAAAACAAGTTGTAATCAATTCACAGAAAATAACTTCTCTTTCCCATGTGCCTCCTCATTACCTATGACAACTAGAAAATAACACCTTCCCTCAGCTCCAGGTTTCCTCCATTGACCTTCTGTGTGGTGCCTTTCATTACGATTTTAAGGACCCAGCCATTATTTCTCTGAGAAAATATACTCAGCTCGGAGAGTCTTATGGCTTCTTTCCCTTCCCACTGAAGGGAAATGTCTGAATTCTCAGGGACTCCTTGAATTTTTCAGCAGCTTAAATTTCTCCGTTACTTCTTTGCACTTACATATCTGTAAAGAGGACCGGGAAATCACATTAAGTCTCTGATTTGCACTTACACTACATATTCCCAGATCTTATCTGGGATGTTGAAGTGGACTTTCAAACTGGGAGAAGAGTTTGTTCTTTCTTATTTATTTATATTAGCTGCCAGGTTACATCAGGTGAAACTGCCAGTTGCTTGATGTTTCAGATAAGACTGCATGGATTTTTAGGCATTTGGATCTCCCAGAAGGAAGAAATGGTGCTCTTGCATCTTGGAGGCCAGAGAGTTGGATTATTCAAATTGTTTTCTCCAGAGATCTTGGTGATTTAGGGGAAGAAAAGTTGTCTGCCTTGTGCCTTGCCTGTGTCACAACAAAGTGGCTTTAAATCAGAACAGCCATGTTAGGCACTTGTCTTATGCAGTCCCTTGTTATGAGATAGATGGGATGTAAAGCAAGACAAGCTTTGTGCCTTTGTTTCCTCACCTGCAAAGCTTTGTGATTTGGTTTTCTTTGCACTTCAAAGCTAAACTTGATATCACCAGTAGAGGAGAAAGCAAGATATGATACATCCATTCTTCATGTATGAAATAAAATGATAGCTCTGGCTGTTGTGAATAAAGATCCCAAATACTTCATGCAAGAATGTAGCTTCCATCTTAATGTTGGATTATACTCCTACTTAACCAATTGCATTTCGTATTTAAAATATCCTTGTCTACTGGTAATAAACACCACTGTCAAATATTTAAGAAGCTTCCCCTCAGAGACAGTTGCATTTCGGTGGTGGAAAAAGAGGCTACATGTGCAATTTAAATACCTCTGTTAGCATGTGGAGGTCACTGGTCACTTGAGATGAAGAACACTGAAAACCAAACACAATATGAAAGTGTTTCATTTATTGCACGGCTGATAGTTAATAATTTTTTCTTCAGTTGTGTTATTCATAAAATATGATTTTTGACTCTGGGTCAAAAAATGGAAACAATGTGTTATTTGTAATATGACTTCTCTTAATGCTGTTCCTGGGTATAAAAACAAAAAAAACAAAAAAAACCCCAAAAACAAACAAACAAAACAAAACAAAAAAAAACAAACAACTCACACAAACCTGTGAATTTCTAATATGAAAACAAATGCAGTACCTTTTATCTTTAATCTCCTTAAGCAGTAAGGTATAATAACCACAGGCAAACAGCATCGATTGAACAAGATAAGGCTGTTCATACAGGAAAAAAAACAAAATGCCAACTCAAAGAAACATTTACAAAATGTGGATGTGCATATGCTACGACTTCCTTTTGCAAAGGGAATAAACACTAACTGCTTGTCAAGTTAATGATGGTTGTATACCGGGTCTTCATTTGCAGCAATTGGTTCTCATTAGGATGGATATTGTGGCTACAGTTTTGAAAATCAAACCAGAAAATCTCCTAATCTTTGCAAATGCAGTAGAGACATAGCAACTATGTCCTTACCACTAGCAAAGAAACCTATTACTCCTCCAAAGTAAACAAGAGAATATGCTTCCCAACCCAGTTAAATGCTGAAACTTCTTAACTATGTCAATGCCCCAGTTAAAAATAAACAAAGGGGTTACAATAGCTATTGAAGCCTTTCAGCTTCAAGTACATATTCAGAAAGGTTCTCCTTGTGAAGTTAATGTCTAATGAATATAGCAGGAGAACTTGCTGGTTCTGGCTCTGTCAAAATCTGGCTGCACAAAGCAGCCACACACCAAAAGGAGCTACAAGTGGACGTGTTCTACTCATGCTGGAAAAAAAGTTAAAGTGGGAAAACATTTCAGAGGCCAAGTTTGATTCCCAAGCACTTTAATTTATGTATTGCTGTATTTATTTATTTATCATGTCGTATTTAAATGGGAGAGAGAAAAAACCTGAAGTTCTGTTTTCTGTGTGTGTGGGAAATGATATAAAGGGTGACAAAAAAATGGAGCTAAATAATGCAGAAAATAACAAGGGAAGTAATCAATTGAAATGAAGCATTAGAGTAACAGTCCAAAGTCATATGAACACAGAGCCTTGCTAAGGTGGGAGAGGTGC
Source organism: Pachyramphus minor (assembly GCA_013397135.1). Lineage (NCBI taxonomy): Eukaryota > Metazoa > Chordata > Aves > Passeriformes > Tyrannidae > Pachyramphus > Pachyramphus minor. The sequence goes on along the minus strand of VYXB01002045.1, from coordinate 629,683 downwards.
CCAGAAAAGAGAAACCCTAAATTTACTACAAACTGTATGTGGGGTTTGGAGGAGACATGAACAATTATGGGATAAAGGGAAGTTCATATTAAAATGGGAAACAGAAAAGTTATATGTAATTTATAGAAAATCATATATGCAGTATATGCAATATACCACCACCATTTTTCTTGATTGGCTTTGGGTTAAACCTTCAATTGAGTACTGTGTTCAAATACATAATTAGTCTCCTTGTCTTCAAACAGTCATGGTCAGATAGGTGCTTAAACACCAGGATGAATCAAAACCTCAGCTGTCCCTCTCATGCCACCCTCCAGTGCCTTCCCCTTGTTACTCATCTGGGTAGTCTCCACGGCTGCCTGTGAGTACATTCCCCACATATCTACACCCCAAGCAAGGAATTCACTGTCTGTCAGTAGCTTAAGTGTGTTCCCTGATGTTCTCCTCTTGCTCTCAGTTTTGACACAAGTTAATAATAACTTCATAATATTTATCTTTTTTACTCCCCTCCTTTGGTTTTTTTTTGTTTCCTTAATGAGGTCCTCTATGCATCTCCAGCTTTCCAAAGAGCCTGCTGAAAATTCTCCATCCACACAAATACCAGTGAATGACCAAGCTGCCTTCTTGTTTGGATTGCCTTCTGTTGGAGCTTCCCATCGCTGCAGCTCAGTCACACCACAGCTTGCCAGAGAAGCCCTTGGCCTCACTCACTGCCCATGCTGTGGCTGAAAGCTTTCTTACACATTGCTTGAAATGTTCCTGTTTTGACTGGCTGTGTCCCCGGAGATGTGCTCAAATCTGTAAGAGGACAGGCACTTGGTTCCACAGACATCAGGACACTGACTGAAAGCAGAACACAGACTGGAAGTGATAGATCTTGTTTCATTGATGAAAGTAGTTGAGATTGCTTACAAGGGTTAGAGTGAGTTTATCCCACTATTAATTTTGAAATCAAGATGAGAATTATTTTTGTTTGTTCTCAAACATTTACTGCAGTGCAAACAAGAATTACCTTGGAAAAGGCAACAGTACATTTGTATGGACAGGTCATCCTGAAAAACGTAAACACTCTCAAAAATGTCCCTTAGCCTCCAAGAAGTCCTACAGTCCTCTCCAGTCCACTTGTCACATCCACACTGCCACAGAGGCACCATGCTTCTTATCACATCATTCAGCAATTAAGCACAATAACACTCGGCACTTTAAGAGATCGGGATGTTGTGTAATTCCACCAAATCAGCCTGCTAGACTAGGGAGGAATAAGAACAGCTACCAGGTGCCACTTAAAGGGCAGTGGGAAAATAGAAGCACTGGAGAGAGTTGGTCTCACTCCACTGACTGTATTTTGTATGTGGATGTCTAGCAGGTCTCTGGAAATCAAACCCTGGACACACTTTGCATGGGTTTGTCTACCTCTCTCAACTGCCCATACTTCTTTAGCAGCTGAACTGCTCAAAAAATTCTCTCTCTCACTTCTGACTACGATCACATTTTTTTTAAAGGGAAGGAAGTTTGTCTCAGTAAGAAGAAAACTGTTCTCTTGGGTATCAGAGAATGCAGTCTAGTGCAGAAGCATGGCACACACAGGAGGACAGGAGATGTCTGAAATGAAGAAGCAGTTAGATCCACAGTGTTTTAGGACTTCATTTCAAGTTCAGTGTTCTTACCACAACACATGCATGATTTTTCTAGAAAGCAGATGACATTCATAAAAATATATTCTTTGTTAAAATTTAATTTTCTGCAAGGATTTTTCCAACTGCAAATTTTCAATCAGTTCCAGACACAATCCTTTGCAAATGACATAGAAACTGTTGATTTTATTTAAAATAAACAAAGACAAAACCAAACAAAAACCTTTTCACTTACTGAATCATAAAATGCTTCCAAGTGTTTAGATTCAATATGCTACAGTTAAGAACTAAAGATTATCTGAAAATCAGCTCAAAAATCTGATTGAACCAGAAAAATTACTATGATTTGGTAAGTGATCAGGTTGGTAACTCCTTTAGGCCTGAAAAATTGCCTCGTTATTAGAAGGGGAGTCTAATTAACAGAAACCTGGACTGTCTGTAACCATAGCTTTGAGAGGTCAGGGAGTGAGCTTATATATATGTGCACAAAACAGTGATAACACACTCTCAGTGCCACAGAGAGTCACAGAATGAACAACTCTGGCTGAAATGTGTAGGTAAAAGACTTCAAACACAAGGCCTGTGTTTTTATTAGCAAGGAAAATTATGTGTTCATACAACTCAGCTTTGGCATAGCAGGATCTCTGCCACAAGTGTTTTTTAAACTGAGTGGATTTTGTGGTCTTGGAAAGATCTCGAGTTTGAACATGTATTACATCAGAGAAAGTCTGTGGTTTGTCTTGTAGGGGTGTCAGAATAGATTATTACTCTGATTCCTTTTCAGACCAGATTTCACATTTGTGTATGATATACTAAAGTATATTTTAGCTGTAATAATGTCTTCCTATGAATGGCTGAAAAAATGGGTTTTTTCTGAAGTCAAAGCATGTCTTCAGTTGGGTTCCATAAATTCATCACAACACTACAAATGTTTCCAAAGGACAAATTGCCACAGATCTGGAACTGGTATCCTTCTGCTTATCAATGTATTGCTTACAAAACTGTAAGAAGAGAGAAGAAAAGAAGGAATTCGTGGGAATAAATATACCCAGCCCCCAGTGTAGGTAAATCTTGGGCCTGTAAGAGTGGTGGAAACTGAAAGAAGCTCCTGGCACCTGGCATGGGAAAGACACTTAAAGAGAAACAGGATGAAAGAAGGAACACAATAAGAGGGAAGGAGATCAAAGTTCCCCATGTTCAGATTATGTCTCACCAAATGTCTGTTTGCACAGGACAGAAAGACCCTGAACTGCTGGTCACAGTTAAGATACATCTTGCAAGTCACCACTGTTGTTATGTTCCTCCCTGGAGGAAATTAAAGGAACTTCTACAGTCTTTCCCCTCTGGTTCTCCCACAACTCAGACTTTGGGCTCATTTTTAACACATCCAGATATTTGGTGGGAGACCTTATAGATAAAGAGGTCAGTGACTTTCAACATTTTCATAAATCTATTTTGTACCGAGTAATTTTCATAGCCTTCAGGGGCACTTATGCATCTGGTTGTAACTTTGATGAATGTCCAGCCATTATCCATATGTTAAGATAAAAATAGAATTAAAATTGAACATTTGTAACTCAGGCTTGACATTATTGATATTTAGTGACTAAGAAGAGGAAATGCCCATATCCTCTTTCCAGTTCATGACATAATCTCCTTCTGCACAGGCTTACTTTGGAGCAACGTATCACAATAAATTCAGTAATAGCAGTAACGCTTTCCACTGTTACAGCGCTTGCCACAAGCAAGTTAAATAACCACTCCTCTTCAAACACTTTCACCACCACCCTGGATTTAGGATATTACAGACTGGTGAAAGATATTAAGTAACACATCTCAAACTGTTCCTGACATCTGTTGCTGAAGCAGGAATAGACAGCAAGTCTCCTGAGTATTTACCCATTCATTTCACCACAAAATGATCCCCTCTGTCTACGATATGATATTCTTCAGTCAAGAGATTTCAACTACACAGCCCATGCACACAATTCACATATACCCTTGTATTAAAAAAAAAGAATTTGATTGAAGGAAGGACCAACTTCCTCGTTCTTTTTCTTTTTTCCTTTTTTTTTTTTTTTTTAATTGGAGTTTAAACTAATGATCTTAAACAGACTTGACAGTGCAAGACAAAGGTTGGCAGCTCATATCTGGGAATACTCTGACAGCATTAACTTGTCCCAGTGCCCCTGACACTAGGACCACTCGTTCAGGGCAGCCAAAAAAAAAGGTACCCATTGAGGAGCACAAGAATACCCAGTTGTGATCTCAATCCTCATCTAAGAAGAATCCTCCTCACAATATACACATTCACGGTATCTCCAGCTTAAATGGGAAAGTATAAGCCACTTCCAGGTAAATCCTTGTTAGAACTAAGTACTACAAAGCTCTTAATTGATAGTTTTATTCCATAATGTTGGCAACATTTTGGAAGGGGACATGGCAAGGTTAGACCATGGACCACTTTCTCACTGTTAAGTCTGTAGCACTTTGCTACTGTCCTCAATAGCAGCAGGACTGGTCACTTAAGTTTCAGTGCTGAGAGATAATGACAGCCCTTCTTCTCCATTGAAAATGGGGATTAAGCACATATTTATAGAAACATGATTTTCACATGCTGTGCTGGATCAGTGCCAAGATACTCTGCACACTGCAGACTGATGCCATTTTCTCAACCCCACAAAACCCAGTAATATGATTGGAAACAGATTTTGCACTAAGATTTTCATCTAAGGGAAGTTAGTGTCTATTGCCTAAGATGCAGTAGAGCCAATACAGCTGCCAAGATTATCCAACTACTGTCAGAATTGCACATCTTGTAGGAGACATCTTGAAGTAGATGTTTTACCCGGTACAATTTCTCCAAGCTTTTCAAAATGACATAAACATTTTATTACAAAGTGTCTTTTTTTTTTTTTTTTCCCCTCTTACAAAGGCATTCATTAGAGGTTGAAGGTCATGGACTTACCTAGAAGATTTGTGGAAATTGAAGGAAACAAAATTAATCCCCCAAGAATAAGGTTGTACAGTCCAACTTGCAATGAGAGAAAGCAGTTTACCTAGTTCTGTCACTAGATTTTGAGTATCCCAGGAAGGGAAACTACAGCAACATTTCCATAAACAATTAGAAACTGTATTTTTGACTACTTCAAGCTATTCTCTTGGAACTTGGCAATTGATCAAACAAATTGGCACTCTTTTTCCCAGAAGAAAGACTGATTGAAATTTTTAGATATTCCAGCTGTTCCTGCTTACCAAAGATTGTCCTTTTTTTTTTT
>VYXB01002045.1:597650-624740 GCA_013397135.1 Pachyramphus minor | reverse complement strand
TTTTTAAAGCAGGAAAATATATCCTTTCCCCCCTCTCTTTACCTCCAAAATTGTTTTACCTTTATCTTTTTGGTGAGAGGGGAGAAGGACTCTTCCATTCTACATCCTATGAGACTTCCATGCTAAATAGTGTTTAGATCTGATTTCTAATTTATTAGTAGACAATAAGGAGCTGCTGTACCATTCTCCTTCTTACTCCCCACACTCAATTTTCATACTCACTGAAATTAGTTCAGCAGCCATCTGTAATTCTACTTCTGGCAAGCTGAATGTCAGATTTCCTGGGGTTTTTCCAATGTTAGACAGCCCAAGGGAAACGACCATTAGCTTATTCAAATGTCAGGAGATGTGACATTTTCTACCATCTATACATCACCTTTCAACATGTGAAACTTTGAAAATCCTCATGTCTCCAAAGCAGGGAGATCATAAAAGTAGCTTCTAATATTTTTTTTCCTCCCAAGGGAAATGCATGCTTATGCAAAAATTCAAGGAAGAACTAAGACAAAACTGTCTTCATCTCTGTCCATGCTAGGAAAAGAGCATATGCTTTGAAATATGATAGCAAAAGCATTGTGAAGGTATCATGAAGGCAGAGTAAAGGAGAGACACAGCTGTACTTCGCTGGTCAAAATGAATGTTATTTGGCCCTATCCATCTGTGCTTCAGAATAATCCAAAACATCTTAAGAAACTGACCTACCACATTGCTGATGGCAGCAGAAGCGTAACATGGCTGTTTCTAACTCAGTCTCACAAATTGTTGGGCTTTGGAGCCAGTCAGTGATGTGGGTCTCTCTACAGCTGCATATTAGAAAATGGGATTATTATGGGTCACACTGAGGGTTCTGGAGAGTCAAGGATTTTTCACTGCTTATAGCATACTGTGCTGCTTTCTGGACACATGCATAAAAAAGTAATAACAGAAAAAAAATACGGTTGCATGGTTAGTGCTCCAGGGCTACCAAATCTTGCTGTTTTATTGAGGATTGAGAAATTTACTGATTTACTTAAAAGTTGCAGCTCCTTGGGTCTGGTGCCTATGCATCAGTTCTTTTGGGTTTTTTTTTCCAGAATGTTTCTATTTCTGTATCTGAAGACCAAAGTTTGAAGCTTGAAAAATATAATGACAAATAGAAAAGGAAGACAAGAATACAGTGGGAGGAGGGAGGAAGAATTGGGTTTTCAATGATGAGACAGCCTCTTGCATTTTTCTCATGCATTTGGAAGGTGTCTTTGAATCCTAAATTCTGAATGTGCAGAACATGCAGTGCTGAGGTGAGAGAATAGTATTAAACAGCCAAAGATGCATGTTCTCCAAAAAGATCAGATGTGTTTGGGAAGGAACAAGCCAAAGAATCATCCCATTTTCATGCCTCTCCCTTACCATTAGACTAGTCTTCTGTGTGGATATTGGCATACTTAAAACGGGCAGGAATATGTAAATTTTCAAGGACTGATCCCCAAATCAAAGGAGTGGATGCTCTGGAACAGTGATTGTAGCTACCACCTCGCTTGTCTTGGCCATAGCATATTCTGTAAGAAGGAGTTTGTTCCATTCTTTCTATTGACTCCATAGATAAGTATGTAAAGGAGTATGTAAAGGACTATGTAAAGGAGTATATAAAGGAGTATAAAAACAAAGCAATATTTTGTAGGCACACAGACGGCAATGATTTTTTTGATGGCATGTTGTCTCTCACAAACAAGTTGCTGCTGACTTGTTCTACTGTTTCCTATCCTCATATGCTGCATATACAGGGAGTCTTGTTTGCAAATTTCCACTTTCACTGCTCAGACAAAAACACTGGAAAATGTACCACTGGGTTATGAACCAGTCAGTTTGAAGAAAATGTGCTGGCTGGCTCTTTCTGTCACAGTGTCTGTGATAGGCATATTATACATTTCCAGCCAAAAACAAAGGGAAAAAAAAAAAGAATAAGTAATTCAACCCATTAAAACAAAATGGATGCTTTTTCTATTATGTAATTAGCCTCTGGAAATGTGTCAAATTAGGGTTTTCTGTTTTGTTTTCTATTTCATTTGCACCTGAAATATATGGCAAATAATATGAGGGATAAGTAGTTAAAAGGTACTCTTAGGGTACAGATCACTTAAAAGTTTTAGGTAATTGGACAATATACTTTTGAAAAATAAACTTTGCATAGGGAAAAAAAAAAGCTTATTTGACAAAGATTATGAAGATCTGTATCTGTCCAGAAAGCATCCTGCTTGAACCTGTGGTGAGCTAATATAGCTGTAACCATCAGGTCAGCTGAGATTTCAGCCTGCAGAGGGCATGTGGAAAGATTTCTGAGAAATGCAAGTCAAAAAATATGACATTTCCTGACACTGTTTTGCCAAAGTTAGTGGAGGTACAATGATCATGCAGGCACAGCTGCCAAACCCCTCTGAAGTACAAGTGTCTTGTCTTCAGCAAGGTCACTCAGAGTTCACATATTGATAGCAACCTTCTGAGGTTTTATCTTGCCTGTACTAAAATCCACAGTGGTAACCTAGGTTAGATTGCAGTGAGATTGGGTATTGGACATGCAGGTGTTTGATGTTGTACCTCAGGAGTGATCTTAGTGCTGTTAACATGACTATGTCAACAGGACCACAGTGCCATCAAGTGTGGCCAAGAAGGCCACAGAAAGTTAAAAACTGGGCACCATCTGACCAACAACATGCTAGTTCTAGAGGAACTAAAGCTTTTTTCCCATTGAATTCACAAATACCTAAGGAGGCTTCTGTGATCTTTTGTTATCTATGAATGACAAGGGTGTATATATATATATACATATATTTATAAACACACGTGGTGGTTCTCACACTTTCTGGGCAAACAGAGTTTCAAAACCCTTGCAAGTGATCATATGCCACTTTATTCAACTTTTGGCTGAAGGAGTTGTGTTAAATCCTGCTCAGAATGGTTGCTCAAGATGTTAGTAGGACATTTCCCTTGGATTACCGCAGCACAGTTTTGGAATTACTAAACCAGCACAAAATCTGCAGTGTCACTGCTGAGGATGGATTCTGACACCGAGACTGGCAGTCAAAGCAGCAATATGAAGGTAACTTCTCCACCCCCTCTAATTCATGAGTGAGGCTTCAAAACTGGTAACAATTACCGCACCTTCTCCCCCTCCAATATCAGTAAAATATGGTTAGATGTATCTTCACACTAATGATGAGCTCTTCGCCATAATGATATATGGTGAATTAAGGGATTAGCTGAATGTCTAGCCTTTGTGGTGAAAAGATGACAGAGGCATAATTTCAAAATTAAATATCCATGGGCAGAACAGCAGAAAAAGAAAAGCCAGAACCACTGCTCAGAGCAAGACACGGGAATATACAGTCCCGTGTTACATGTGCACCCCTGACAGAGCCTCCATGTGCCACCATGCAGCTCTGTCCCCTTCTCACTGTTCAGTTTTCTACTCTCCCATAATTTCAGGCTGTTACTGCTTAATCCCTTCATTTTAGCAAGCAGAAGCAATTTCACAGAGGAGAGATTGGCCACTTGAGAGGAAACAGACATGTGGCAGTGCTGCTGGGGGCATGGAGGGCTTAAAGCACCTCCTTAAAGCACCTCTTAAAGCCTGTGGCTGTGCTGCTGTGAAAGTTCATGCCATACAAGGGGTCAGACAGCAGCAGCCAGGGAAGTCATCCAATCTTGGAGCTCAGGAATATTCAACTGCATCTGATGGGGGATTATGCATCGAGAAAGTATCTTTATATATTGAGAGAGCACAAGGAAATATTAAAGGACAGGAATAAACAAGGCTTCAAAGCCAGGAATGTGTAAAATATTCTATAATTAATAAATGGCCACACCAATTACAGCCATCTAGTGGGCATATGTATTAAACAATGCACTGTCAACGAAGTGGTGTCCATTGTATTATTGGAAAACATGCTTCTTTCAAGCTCTGATTTATGTTCTTAATTAAACCAGCCACCACAGGCACCCAGTAACACAATGCTCTGCAGAACAAGGGCTGAGCTGCAAAAGTGGTATTCTTTTGCCAATCCCACTTAAGTCTGAAGGTGTTTGCATCAAGGGCTTTGGCATGTCTCTGCTAATAGTGTAAACATGGCCTATAATTGCAATAATCCTCCTGCATTTTAAGTTCAGGAATAAGAAAAAAAAAACCTCATGAACACTTTACCTTGAATTTCATCAGCAGGGGATGCATGTATTATTCAATCATACGCCTACCACTACTATGAAGTTGCTCTTAATTATACTACAAGTGGAACCTCTCAGGTAATCAGAATTCAGGGCTAATGCATAGCTATTCCCCCATCAATTTATAATAGACACAATTAATCCAATTTAGAATTTCAAGTTTTAGTGATTATTAAATGCAAACAAGTGTTCATTTTTTTGCTTGGGGCTGGAGATTTTTAAAGTATATCCCTTTTTATGGTTTAGAAATAAAAAGTAACAATTGCTAAAAAAGTTGTAAGAATATTAACATTATGGAAATGTGACAGAGCATGAATTTCAGCATGCTTGGACTGAACCCTGTGGGAATTCACTTTATCCATTCTCCCTCTAACTGTCTGGGCAGCCCCTTTCAGTTACTTTGTGCCTCTATTGCTCTTCTTCTGTTTTTGCCCTGGGAGCTATTTACAGTACAAAGCCAATAATAAACCAACAAGAATGACCCAGTAACAGATCCTCTGTTACCAACCAAGATCCTGACATCGCTTTTTTTTCTTGAATTCCAACTAAACATGAAAGATCAAGTGATATGCTTATGAAATTCCTTAAAGTGAGGAACCATATGTCACTCTCAACAGCAAATCAAAGCTTGTAGCTTGTGGCAATATGGCTCCCAGTGAAAATAATAATAATAAAAAAAAAAAAGGTGCAAAACAGAGGTGCGTATAGAATCGGAAGCAAAATCTTTCCATGACTGAGAAGGCATTACATCTCTGGAAGAAAAGGTTGCTCAGGAAAAGGTATTTGTTTATCTCTTTTTCCTCATAAGTTTAAAATATATCTGACCTATATAATCCTAATGTTAAGTTTCAGATTTATTGCTGTTTAGTTATATATTATACTATACTATATACCAACACAATGCATTAATTCAAGGGTTTTGCACATCTTTAAAAACATGGATTAAATCTCCAAAATTCTGTTTCATGCTCACTGTATATTTATAGATGGTATATCTATCTGTATATTTATTTCCTTCACATAGTGCCTTAATGTAAAAGAAACTTTTAAAAAAAACAAAGGGAAAGAAATTAACCCCTTCCCTATCACCCCAAAGCCAATTTTTCTTCCAGGCAAGCAGAAGGAATAAGTGGGGAGAAAATGGAGACAGAATTCACAATTGTTTTGAGGAATCTCAGCTCTCTGTATTTTTAGTCATATCTGGCTGTCACAACTGTGAAGAAAACCCAAGCTGAGCTTCACTAGAGCAGCGGTGTGGGCTTGGAACAGCAGAGCAGCCTGAAACAATTGCTCCAAGAAATATAAACTGCTGCACTCCTCTCAGCAAAGATGCTAACTCAGATGCTCATATGCTGTTAACTGTTTCGTGGCCCAACAGAGCATAGCAGAAAACACAGGAAGTTCTAAACATTTTGTGCAGAATGCTTTTGTGATGTCTTTCAGGAGACATGCCCAGGAGAGCTTCCAAAGGAGCAGCCGGTTTGGATTTCCAGCACATATGCTGTTGATGAACCAGGCCCACCTCCATATTTTGCCATGGGAGAGTGCTGAGTCAGGCTGAAATGTCCTTTTCAGATGCAGATATAGCTCAGATACATCAATACAGTAATTCATCCAGAAGGTGTGCTCCACACAAAACAGCACCAAGTACCTCAGCCAAAGGCTGGAATCAGTGACTATAATGATTCCAGCATCCAAGGCATGGACAGGGCCAGTCCACTGTGCAATTGTGTGATCAGTGATTTCTGCCATGCCCCTGGTAAGTGGCCATGATGTATCTTCTGGGTCTAGATGAAGCCAATCTTCTTCCTCCTACATGGGGAGAGGTTCCAGTAGGTGGCACAATGGTGTAGTAACTTGAAGAGGTTAGAAAAAGAGAAAGTGTTCTCCAGTCATATTACTCCCTTCTTTTTTCTTTTCTTTTATGACACATTAATTTGTTCCTTTATTTGTGAGGTTTGCCATTAAACGTCCCCAGCCCCTACCACTGACAGAGCATAAGCCTTACTAACACGACAAAAGAACGGTCAAATGGGGCTCTTCCACTTCCTGGAAGTAAAGCAGGAATTGGAATGGCATCCTGCTTCTTTGCATTGCCAGTTATTATGGTGTGATGTTACACTGGCAGAAGCTTACAGAAAAGTTGACTTATAACACTCAGAGAAGCTGAAAAGATTAATACTGTGACGGGTTGCCTAGAGGCAGGATGAAGCCGAACTGGTGGGAAAAAAGTCTATATATAGGCTGCAAGGATACTGTGTTTTTAATTTAAAAGAAAGAAAAACAAACAAAAAAACAAAACCACAAAACCAAAACAAACAAAAAATCAAACAAAAACAAAAGCACAAAACTTGGAAAATACGCTTTTTTTATCACTATGACTTTTCTTGCAGTTCAGTTTGATACTCGTTAAATCTATCTTTAAAGTTACTCGTGATCAGCTACAGATGATCTACTCTGGCTTTGAATCAAGTTTGCTTGCCCCATAATTTTTTGAAATATTTCCTTCCTCTTTAAAATGAAGGCATTAACCCTTTTTTTGTTTTTAATTCAATTTTCTGCAGCCTAGTTAGAAGCATAGTCAAAAAATGCACATGCTCTAGAGGAGGCCCCAACCAAGCACTACAAAAGGGGATATGGCTTCTCTTTAGGGGGCATTGCCCTGAGATGTGTACACATAAGTCACTCTACATCCTGTGCTTTGGGCCATGTTTTTTCCTCTGGAGCAATACTTGATAAAAACATCTTTCAGTCTTTGTATATGTAAGCACAGGAGAAGAAAGGAGATGTTTGGAGGGCTGTATTTTTTTTCTGTTTATACATTGCCTTAGCCAGGCAGCATCTACCATTCTGGACTGTAGTGTGGTGCTCAGCTATCAAAATTATGCTGTGGATTAGAAAGGTCACACAAAATTATCTTAGGGACAGAGAAAATGTCTAATCATAAAAGAATGACAGAGTTCAATCCACTCATCAAAAAGAGTAATTATGGAAATACTTAAAAGCTGCACTGCTCCATAAGGGTACTCAATGTGAAACCTCTTCATCCTAGCAAAAATAAGCAGAATATGAACCATAGAAGTTAAGCAATAAAAATACAAATGGAAATACAATAAGGCACACATTTTTAAAAAACTGAAAGTGCTTAATATCCTGAACAAACTACCAAAGGAAGTGGTGAACTGTCCATCATCTGGTGCCTTTGGAGCAGGACTCCATACCTTTCTGGAATCTGTACCTCAGACAAACACAGGGTTTGAGCTTCATGTAGGGTAACTGAGTGAAATTAAATACCCTGTTATATGCAGGAAGTTCAGTGATTTAATGGTCCCACTTTGCCTTCAGCTTCCTGCACTCAGCTGCTAATAACTAAGGGCCAATCTCACATTGAAAAGTAACCTGTTCTTTTCTACTTTGTATGCGTGTATGTGGGTATAATGTCTATAGGAATTCATCTTCCATGTTGTGTCAGTCAAGTCATGCAGTCTTTTCAATGTCAAAGAAAGCAACACAAAATGTGATTTTTTTTTTTTTATTTTGTTTTACTTACTGCACAGGCCTTGGGATCATCCTGGAACACATATTGAGCAAGGCACAAGATTAACCAACATGCCATATCTGCCACAGAAGCACAAGGTATCCTTGCTGTAGGGACTCCTCCATGCATTAGGTGCTCTAATTTTCAAGCTCCTCTACTGCAATGAGACCAAGGCTGAGAGACAAGTTTGGGGACTTCCTTGACTTTAGACACTGATGCTGCACCTCAGTCAAGTTGCTCCAAAGAAAGCAATGACAGAGCTCTAGATGGTAAATTTGGCTTTAGGGCATGTAGGATTAGCACAGTTGCAGCCATATGGCAAACACAAAGTCATTCTTCCTGGTCAAAGCTTTTTCAAAAAAAAGAAATGGTAAAATCAGCCAGCTGAGCTTCATTTCCATGTAGGTATCTTTCATCCACACAATTTTACCTTGGTCCTTTCTCTGTTCCTTTCAGTCTTTCTCAGCCTATTCTGACCACCGTCTTACATTTCTCTGGTCTTCTTGTTGCTTTCTGGCCCTGCTACCCAGATCTCATTATTTTCACATCTGTGCTCAAGTCCATATCTTTTCCAATCTTTTGGAAAAACTCAGTCTTTCTTTGCCTGCCATCAGAACTGCCTCGATCCAAGCTGCTTAACTGGTCAGTGGACATTTCCATTGAATGTTGCTGAATCAATTTACCTTTTGTCTGCTTAGTATCCAACATCTCTTACAGAGAGATAGATGGACAGACAGATGGACAGACAGACAGAAGTTAGGGCCACACTTGGCCCATAGCAATGAACCCCACAGCCTAAACTAAAGCAGACACAAAAGCAGAGCAGGCATCATGTATCTACAGTCTGGACTTCAGGAATATTTTTTGGGCATCTATCACTGAAATTGGAGCCAATTTTTTTTGTCTCATTGGAAGGATATTGCTGGGACAGCAGAACCCCAAACCTGAGAGAAAGTGCTTTTCAGAGAGAGAAGGTAACTTAAAAAAATTACTCAAAATACTTTATTTGTCATCTATATTATTAATACAGTATGTGTCTTTTCAAAGAAAAGCCAAGGTTAAATCAGGAAATTACTTTAAGGGGATAATAGAAATTGTAGGAAATAGGGCTGGAAAAGGATCTCAAGTGCCATTCAAAACCACTTTCACTTGTGACAAACAGCAGAACAGTGGCCATTTTCAAGACTTTTTCAAGGATAAGGCATAATTCCTCATAGTTCTCTGCAGGACTTGAATCCACCTTACCTTTTACGTATGGGGCTGTATAATACATGTTAGACTGATCCTGAGCATTTCTCACTCAACCACCACAATAAACAAACTTTGCATGCAAATTTTAAGGAGAATGTGAGACATTTTTAGAGTTTATGTACCTACATTTGGAGTTTATGTACCAACATGCACTTCAAATTAGGTCAGTATCTACATGCATTGTTTAATCTAATCCATCTTTTTCTCAATTGATTTTCAAAAGAGCGATTAGAAAAGCCTAAAAAAAAAAAGATACTTTTTATAACATGTGAGGATGTGGTTTCACAATGCAAGGTGTTGCATAAGCAAAGAAACCTGGTTTCCTGAAGCAGTAGACAGGATGATCCCACAGCAGCTCTGTCAGCAGGAGGAAAGACAGCACACCACAGCCTGGGGATGCAAAAATACCCTGTGTAAGGGGAGAGAAATATTTGAGGCCAAATTCATTGTAATGTGAAACTCTAGTGGGGTTTACAGAGTATGGCAAAAATTTAGGCAACTGTGCAATATAACCAAGAAGTAAATTTGGAGAAACACCTTGAGAGCAGAGTGAAGGTCCAGATTTCTATATCTGTATTTTCTAATTCAATTACAAGAAAAACTGCATGAAGCAGGGAAACACAGTCCTAGAGCCTGTGAGTCATCACAATCGCATTTGGTACAAATTCTAATATTATATTTCTATTTAAAATAACAAGGATATGCTAGGAGAGACATGTAACAAAACCAAAGAAGAACCTACCTTTAATAAAGGAAGCAGGAAAATGTAGCTTTATTTCTCCTAAACCAGGCCAGGACAGTGGTAGACACAATATAATTCTGTTGCGGCTTCCTATTTTAGTGTCTCATTGAAGCACTGAAACAGCTAAAGACAAGCATGTGTTTAACTATAATCAAAGGCTAACTTCCATGAGTTTCTTCCTCTTGCTACCAATTTCATAATTAAGCAGTTAATCTTGCTAACACATTGGTCGTTGCTTTAATTTCAAGCCTGTCTAGGTCTTAAAAAAATAATTTAGTAAATCTGACAGGCAGAAAAAACATGCTTTTTCAAAAAACAACTTTTCTCAAAAGCATTGAAATAGATAAAACCCACTGGAGTGTATGTAACCCAAAATACAAGCGTGAATCCCAGGAAATAGATTGTGCTTCCCACAATGCTGCAAAGGACAGGGATACACTAAGATCCTTTCAGCTGTCATGGGTCACTCAAACACAGTCAAGAGGCAGGTATTTAAGAGGAAATCCTTAGCTGTAGACAAAACTGGTACTAGAAAAACTATCACAAAATCTAAACCACAATTTTTTACTCAATCTGCAGCATGTACTCATCCAGCTAGGATGACTATTTTTTTTCTCAAATCCTTTGATAGCTTTTGCGTTATAATTATTTTTAATTGCTGTTTAAAAATATTTATACTCTTAAAGAATCATGATCTTTCAAGATAATTAGCTACTGATTTCCAGAAACTGAGAATCTATTTACCAGCAAACTGCAGTGATATCAAAGGGAAAGCTATTTCATTCACCCCATACTCAATTTAGTGTATTGGCAATCATTATCAGGACCTGTTTCTGGTGCCTGGAGCAGCATTTGCTGACAATGCATGTCCCAAAATCTGAACTTTATTTTCTCAGCATTTAATTTATGTGGAGAATCTTGTCATATTTGAACCCTACTGCAATCACCATTGCACACAAGCAGCATAAACCTTTCTCAAACACAGCACAGATTCATCCATTTTAACCAGCAGTGCTGCCTTTCATAGTAAAAACACCTTTTGGAGTTGATGCTTAATCAGACTTTGTACCACTGCTTACACAGAGCAGCTGGAGCCAGTCTACAAATACGACTGACTCCAAAGAGTGATGATATAGCCCTCCCACTTAGGTAACATAGAGTTAACCACTCCCATCTGATCAAACCCACTGAATGCATCTTGAAGTTACCATCATTTGGACTTTAGGCACTTGCAGCCAGCTTAGTGCCGTCAGATACAGCACCTGTGAAAATGAGTTTTTCCCAAGCAATCCTGGTCCCAGCACTGGCCAGACCATGAACTTTGGTCATTTCCCATTCAAGATACTTCCACTAGGGTAAAAGGCAAAAAATTCTACCTAGGTGGAAAGGCTGAGAGAATCAGGCTTGTTCAGCCTGGAAAACTGAAGGCTTGAGGGTAACCTGATTGCAGCCTTCCCGTACTTGAAGGGAGCCTGCAAGAAAGAGATTATTTACAAAAGCACGTAGTAACAGGGCAAGAGGGAATGTTTTTATACCAAGAGTAGGTTTAGATCACATATTAGGAAGAAATTCTTTACCATGAGGGTGGTGAGGCAGGTCGCCCCGAGATGCTGAGGCTGCCCCATCCCTGGAAATGTTCAAGGCCAGGCTGGATAAGGGTCTGAGAAACCTGGTCTAGTGGAACCCCATGGTGGGGGGGTTGGAATTAGATGATCTATAAAGTCTGTTCCAAACCAAACCATTGCATGATTCTGTGATTCTCTTCTAACCTGATTTGAGTTCAGCCTGTCTCCTGCACATTTTCCTGACAGCAAGCTTATGCTCCCAGATTCAGTTTGCAACCAGAGTTTTCATTCTGCTGGATGCATCTGATTTACAGCAACATTGCCTACACCTCCTACAGCAATGCCACTGGCAGGCAGCCCACCTTCTTTGCTGCTGCTGCTGGACAAATCATTGTCTTCTCTCCGTGCCAAAATAGGTGAAATAGCTCTTGAAAGCCTGCAAGTGCTACTCTGTATGCCAGTTATGAACCCTGTGTGTACATCTAGACCCTAAGGGTGGCTCAGTTGCTTAGAACATGGTGCAAATAACACTAAGGTTGTGGGTTTGATTCACTGTATGTGCCATTCACTTACGAGTTGGACTCAGTCATCCTTGTTGGTCCCTTCTAGCTCAGAATATTCTGTGATCTTGAAGTGAAGAGTTATTTGGGTGAATTCTTGCAATGTCTGTCACACACAGAGCTAGAAAGCAAATCCATGGGACAAGGTTTTCCTGTGAGCTGGGGCTCTCTTGACAATCTAACAGCAGGATGACTTCAGCAGGTTAATCTAACAGGAGACCAGTTGTCATCAAGAGTAGGGCTGGGAAGGACAGTAAACTCTTTGTTATCACTCTGGCAGTGCTGCTCATAAAAAACAAAACAAAACAAAACCAAAAACAAACAAAACAAAACAGAACAAAAAAACCATCTCCTGCTATCATCTGGTTATCTTCATGGTGTGTTAAAGCTGCAACATGCTCTCTCAGACAGAGCCCACAGATGCCAGGTTTGCCTTTGGAAGGCTGCTTACCTTAATAAAGTGGTGTGTTTTTCCTTGGTCTTGGCACTCAGGAAGCACACTGGGCAAGCAGAAAGCCTGTGGGGATGATTCACTAGTGTTTGCATGAGGTTTTTCTAATTTCTTCTCTTTTTTTTCAATTTTTTCCAGCCTATTTTTTTTGTAGCTACCAGCTGCTTCATATTCTGCCACTTGCTACAAGAGAAGGCTGTTCCATCTTGATAGGATCCAGTTCAGTGCATAGACATTAGAAAATTGGAGCTGCAACCTGGTTTATTTTTCCAGTTTACAGCTTTTGTTGAAAAACCCAGCAGCAAATCCCGAGGCACAGTGTGCCAGCATAAGAGACCATAAGCAAATGCAGAGGTGATTTCTGGAACATCTTTTCCATTTATAATTCGAGTCTAAAAATATTTTTATTACTTCCCTTTTTTCCTTCTGCTCTGATCCATAAGCAGAATAGACACTCAAGCTGAAAATTGCTGAAAGATTCTTACTGAAAAAAAGTTTTTCTGGCTTTTCTGAGCTTTTCTGGCCTAGTGACACTAGTTTTATATTCATACTATACAAGTTTTTCAAAGAAAAACGCCTGTTAGAATCAGATCCAGGAATTTCTTCCGATTTGCATAGGAATGGAAAAAGCAGGAATCCCACTCATCCAGGACCCCCACTGAATATTTGAAAATAAGACAGGAGAAAATCCATGAGATCTATATTATGTTCAGGTTGGTAAATATGGACAAAACAGGCAACATCAGCAAGCAGTGAAACTTGGGAAGCCTGGTTACTTATGGATCTGTACCTTGTAGTTGTACTCCTGGTGCCTTAATAACACTTGAGTTCATGTTGTGGCCCTTATCCCAGGGATATTAACAGCATCTCTCTCATCAATCCACCCTCTGTGATATCAGAACTTGCTCCCCCAAAAAAATCTCCTTAGGACCATTGCTAAATGTGATTGAAATTTCACAAGCCAAAAAAAAAAAAAAAAGAGGAGAAGAGAGTGACAGATAGATGCACAGAGAATATGAGCACAGAAGCCCTGTTTCAAAATGAAGGCAGACTAAAAGCTGGTGCAGTTGCATTCAAAGTGGTATCCTGCTAATTTAAATCTATCAGTGAACATTTCCAAGTGCACCAAAAAGCGCCAAAAGAACAGGTTGTTTGCTTATAAAGGGAACGCCTTAACCATTTAACTATCACTTTTGTCGACTGATGGGGAAATGCGGTGTTACGTGGGCCATCAGACTGGAAGCTCACAAACACTCTGCAGATTTAAAATATGCAGGATCATGAAAGAGTGTAAAAAATGTAAATCAAAGGAACCAGCTTCTATCTGGAGTGAATAAATGAAGGATCATTGAAAAATGACAGGGTTTGTGGGAAAACAGTAGTTTGAGAGTATGCTTACACATATGCTTGTAAGCTTATATACACTTCTGCTTACAAACAGCGCCAGGAATGTTCCCAAGTGCTGGAACTCAGTCCTCTACACTTCTAACTTGTTAGAGTCCCTGACATTACTCATCCCAGGCCAAGTACCTTCTCGCAGTCACAGATCAGATGTTAGCACAGATCAAAGGCCAACAGACAACTTGGTGGCAGCCTCATAGTTTCATAATGTTTAAAAAGAAAAAGCTCAATAGTCTGGAGACAGCCCAGCCCAACAAAGCAGTACTTCTCCAGCTGATCTCACCAGCTAGTGTTGAGGCAGGGATGTCATGAGCTCTGTGCTGAAGCCCAGTGCCAGACCAAAGGCTGATGAGTCTGTTGGGGAAATGGTTGATGTCAACACCACCGCAGAAGATCATCTGACATCTCTGTGAGAGACATTGTGCAGCAGCAAAACCAAACCAAAACAAACCCAATACAGACCTAGAAGTGGATTAGTAAAAATGGTCCAGCGAAATGGGATCATACAAAAATTTAAAAAGCACATGTTCTGCTATGGGGCATGGGTGATGGGTGCACACACCAAGCTTGTGTTGATTGCCTCTTGGGCTGAAACAGGTTGATGGTTACACTCGCTGTTCACCTCTACCTACGCTCTCTCTTGTGAAGTGTCCTTTCACCTGTTGCATTGCAAGAGGACAGGAGACCATTTGCTACAAGGCAAAATGCCCCCAACTTTCTCAACACTACCACCTCTGCCAACAGGAAAATTTTTTTTATCCTATTCCATTGCTAATCCACAGCATTTATAAACAAGGCTTCCTCATTAGGCTTGATTGGGACGCATTAATGAGCACTGCTTTCCCCATCCAATAATCCTTCTCCTATGAGCATTTATTTCAATCTTTGCCCTTGAGGCAGGGAAGCTTCACAAACATGAATTCATCTGGACATTATGGGTACTATGTAGAGAAAAGTATAAGCCTGGTAAAAACACTTTCACTTCCTTTTTTTAATTGAATGATGAAACTATCAGGAACCAAAGGAAAGACTTCCAGCATCATTTTTATGTTAAAAAGGTAACTAACACAGTAAGTGACAGGAGCACGATAAGCAGGGACTATGTAAGGAAGTGCTTGAGTGGTGATGGGAAAATCTTAATCCTTTGCTGAAGGCATTTAAACTGAAGGACTAAATTACTTCCATGTTAATTTTGATGTTACTCTGTAATATCTGTGAGTGCTCCTTGGTGAAGCTCTAATACCTTTGCAAAAGTTAATGTTTTATATCCTATTAACTCAAATGGGTAAGATATGTTATAATGATGGCATGTATTTAAGAAAGACAGGGAAATTAATGGTATAAGCACAACCCCCCTCCATGGTTTTAGGAAGAAAATGTGGTAGACAAGGACTCTGATGTTCTAATGCAGGCTCAGATACAAGAAACTCTCAGCAATATACTTAAGCTCTGTTCTCAGTTTCCCCAGATGATATAGGAAGGGAATATTTATCCTTGAGAGCTTATAACTAACTCTCATCTCTTGAAGACAGAAATCTTTACATAAGTGCTGTACACTACTAAGTGTACAAAAGTAATGACAGTAAAAAATGCTTTATTTCTAAAACATATTTTTGCATCAAATATTATATGCTGTGTAAACCAAGCAAGTTAGAAGTTGTTTTTTTCTCATAGTCTTGAAATGTTATGTAGATACTTTAAAAATATTGCTTGAATTGATTTTTTAAATAATTTCAGCTGTTTACGTGTCTTTTGGACAGTCCTTCCCTTGCCAAGACCAAGGACTTCATCGCTTCTGAAGCTATACTTCATTCTGTCTTTTGAACCATGGTTCTGTGAAAGGCAATGGCAATCACTTATCCCTTTTAGTTTCAATGATGGCTTTTCTTCATTCCTAGAGGAATACTTTCCTGTGATCTGCAAAAGCCAAGTTAAAAGGAAAACACAGAAATCTGCTATGGGTGATGAGGAGTACAAAATAACATATGACTAAAAAGGCAAATGTGTTCAAGCAGGCATTTTTTTCTACATCAAATATCACTGAAGAAATATGTTTGGATTAAGTGGATGCTGGAATCCTCTGTTCCTCTCAAACTGCAGCAGATGACCTTTGGAAAGGAACTCCTCAATGCTACACTTGGAATGCTATGCTTTTCTCACTCTCTAAAGGCAATATACAACAGAAAACCAAACTCCTTTGAATTAATGATTTCCAGGAAGCACAGAGAGGAAAAATCTGGTTTTCTAAATTTCTTATGCAGGCTCGACTTGATGAGGAGCCATTCTTCCTCTTTGATACAACTGCAGTTTATCTATAGGACCATGCTATTAAACAGATATTGCATTTTACTCCAGAGGTAGATCCATGTGTGTGGTGAAGAGGATGATCTCCATCTACAGCTCATAAAGAGTTTTATATAAATGCCCATTACCCGTATAATGGCAACAGCCAACAGTTTTATTAGGCAATATAAAAATATATTAGGGATATAAACTGTAATGCCTCAGGGCAGAAGCCAATCAGTGGCTCTCTGGACTCACACAGAAGAAACTTTCTGTTTGCAAGTTATTCCCTCATCATCTATTAGGGTGTTTTTTGCCTCTGTCGGCAAAACATCAGGAGACAGACATGCTCACAGACGAGTTGTTGAATCCTGATGGGGTCTGATTGGGACCAGTCCAGCAGCTCCCTTGTTCTTGTCACAATGCATAACTGAAGTGTGGCACTTCACTTTATCAAATGATTGATCTCCAATGAAAACCAATACAGGAATTCCCACATGAAATTTATGCTTGTTAAAACAAATACATAGAACTTCTTTTTCAACTTTGTATTAGTTTAGTTCAGGAGATTTCCTTGCTGTGTTCAAGCCCTTAAAGTAGCAGATGAAATGACAGTAAGCTCCTGCATTTCAGGTGAAGAGGACCCTAATAGAATAATGAAACCTGTAGTCCAGGGGGTCACAGTCTCAGCTTCTGCTTGAGACTGGTAAAATCCATTGGGCTTTCTCTATCTCACAGTGCTGCATTACCAATCTTTAGGGTGCCCATATCCTTGCAAACAGCTTCCAGCTTTCCTAACCACTTGCTGGGCTTTCCTCTTGCAGGCTAGATCTCCTCTCTCCCTCTCCTCTCCCTCCCATCCCTTTCCCTCCTGTCTCCATTTGCAGCAAATCACAAAGGTAAAATCCACCAAGGGTTTCCCCATTTCACATGTCAATGCAGTGTTCCCTTCTGCTCTCCGTACTTGCAGCTGGGTTTGCTGAGGAAAAGCCTGGTTCAGTCACACTATGTCTGACTGCCTCTGTCAGACAGTCTGCTCCCAAAACTTCTGAATCCCTGTTTAGAAGGATAGGGATCTATAAGATATTAAATTCCTGTAAGAGTTACAAAAATATGTTGCAAGAAAGAAGAAAAAGATTGAAAGAAACTTACTAGATACCAAAGAATTCATTCTACAAAGAGATACCATCACTTCTCTAAAGCGGAAAAGATATAAATTTGCATCTTAATAGAAGGCAGAGAATCCATTTCTGCCCTTGTGCCCCAGGGTAAGAGTTGTAACTACCATTCAGTTTCCCAGATGGAAGGAAGTGATAGAGCTTCCTGATTTTAGCAGGTATTGAACAGCCAACAATTACAGAGGTCCCTTTCTAGTTGTTGCAAACTGCCCTCCAAAACTTGCATCACCTGTAACTAGGCACTTTTAAACATCTTCAGCCCTTGTACTTCCCTTGGATCTTCCTTTAACCTCCATAGAGTGAATAAACTTCTGGTTCTGTAACGAGCAGCAACCTTTGCAGTTATTTCCAGAAAACTGGGAAAATGTATCAGTAAAAACAGAATCCTTCCAAACCTGGGTTGAGCAGGTCAGGTTCGTACTTCAAGAAGCTGTGAGGCAGCAACATACAGCAGGTACCAGCACTCAAAACACAGTGACACCCCATTGTCTTGATTGACTCATCACATTTTACCCTTTTGTTTCAGATGTTCTTTTGTCTTTTACGGTTTCTAGTTTCCACTCTATGTCCTATTAGAGAGCTGACTATTCTTACCTCTCTTTACTGAATGCATATTAGATTTGCTTATTTAATCAGCAGATAGCTGGTTTTTTCCATTTGCTCTCTGTTTTTTGTCATCTCTTTTCTCCTTGCTTTCCATCATTTCTGTTTGTTATCTCACTGAGTGCAAGTACCAGGAATTTCAGCTTGGGAATGATTCAGCTGGAAGCAGAGGGCAGAGGGCAGCATGCAAAACCAGCACTGGTTGGAAGTGCAAAATGCACCTGACATCGTGTCATTAATGCAGCCACCAAGAGAGGGAGATGAGCAATGCGATCAAACAGGACTCAAATTCACATCTCAAACTCTGCTCATTACTAAGAAGACTTTCAAGAATCACAAATTTTTAATCCTGTAACTCTATTACAAGCTGATGCCAACAGCTGTGATACAAGTTAAGCTAAAACTGCTTGGCATGGCAACTAAAAGCCATCTAACCTGATGTGAGATGACAGCTATGTCATCTCAGTAAATATATACTTTATAGAATTTTTTTTAGAAACCAGGTACCACGAAAGCATACAACAGCAAAAGAACCTGTAAGCCCAAATAAACATTATCATTACCTCCTGCTGAACTGTTATGCACAGCCAAGCAATTCCTTCTGCTCAGTTAAAACTGAGGGTTTGCTAACACTGTGTTATACTTTCCCTTTATTTTCAGCGGCTTAGAATACAGCTGGTAAAATTTTGCTCTGGGTAGGAGCTTGATTTATAAAGTCTCTAGTCCTAAAACAGGAAATGACTATTTCATCCCCACAAATTTAGGAGGATTTTTTTTTTGCTTTTATGTTCCACAAAATCTGTTTTTGTTTCCTATAAAGGGTCCAGTCCAACTGCCATCAAAATCTGTAGGGATTCCTGTTGACTTCAGCTGGGCTTGGTTTATGCCCTAAGGCAGAGCTGCAGAAACAGACAACACCTAATGAAATCATGTGTGTAAAGGACCAGGGAATCCCATACTAAATCTCCACCCCACAAACAGCCATGCCTAAGCTTAAATGTGCATTAAAATAGAAGTCAAAAAGCCACTCATGTCTGTCAAGTTAAGCACATGTTTAAATGTTTACTGGAGTCAGATCTTTGTACAAAGAACACTAAAAAGCTATTGTGGATAGATCAGTCCTTCCCTCATGCTGCACGGTATCCTGATGCTTAGGGCCTTCTACTCTCTGGTTGCAGAACCTTTCACAGTTTTTATAAAATCGAGTTGCCTTCATTTAATTCTTTCTCTTGCATTAACTAACATAATGTACTTCTGCTACTGCACATTTCTGTTGACCTCAGAGTGCTCTAAGGAGAAATCTTAGAGCTGTTTATTGCACCCTGTTAACAATATTAAAGGACCTCAGTCAATGTCAGACCTCTAGAAGGTAAATAACTGTAAAATACAAAAAAATAGATATTTTTGTTTGTCTGAAAACAGAAGACAGACCAAAAGTGTTTCTGGTTCTGTACCACAGAGAGAAAACTGCGGCACAAAGATAACCCATGATTTCTCTAAAATCTCACAAGATACAGAAAGCAAAACAGGGAATCAAACTGCAGTTTGACCAGTACACTCACCAAAATATCATCTTTTCTTATCTTATGATCTCCAGTGACTCTGTCTTTATTTTTTCAAAATAGGAGATCAAACTCAAGGAGGTTAAAGTAGAGGTCAAGAGCTGCCTAGAAACTCACTGGCAGAACTGAGACGAATGGAAACTTCTGGCTCCACACAAAACTTCCTTCCTCTCTCAGAGCTGTTTCAATGAAATAAAATAAAAAAAAAAATGCCATAAAACTTGCTCTCAATTTTCTGTGAGAAGGATTTGATATGTTAGATCAATCTATCAAACGGATTATTACTCTGATGGAAGGTAAGCTTTCCAGCATCACTTTCCATGATTTGCCTTCAGCTCACTGATGACACCACAATCCTCCTGTTCCTAGGGAAGGGAGGCCGTGGATTTGACAGACTCCTCTTTGAGACAGTGCCCTGCACAGCTGGGATTGAATGAGACCGAGCTAGGGCTGGGATGAGCAAAATAGAGCACAGAGAAAAGCAAACTTTAAGTTAAACAGTCAAAAGTGACCCAATCCTTCACAAATAAGCTCTCCAGGAATGTGGTCACAGCACCAAGCCTGCCAGTGTTCAAGAAGCATTTGGACAATGCTCTCAGGCACACGGTGTGATTCTTGGGACTATCCTGTGCAGGGCCAGGACCTGGACTCGATGATCCTTGTGGGTCCCTTCCAACTCAAGATATTCTATGATTCTATGATTGCTATATCCTTCAAATGGTGGAAATCAGATGCACCAGCTTGAATGTTTCCCTTCTACATGGGATGATTTCACTCTATGAGTTAAAGCTCTGACATTCAGTTGCTAGAAATGCTCTGTGCTGCAAGGCATAATCTGACACAAGACACAACTTCAATATGCAGTCAAAATGGATCTTCTGATGTGTTATCCCATTGCAGTCTCTAAAAGAGATGGAGAAATCTGGCAAAACCCTGACGTAGTTTTCCCTGCATTAATAGATCTTTCTAGTTGAATAGCACTGCAAACTAGTGATAAACTATGAGCCATATCTATCCTCTTAGTTATTCCTGTAAACCTTCTGTTGCTGACCCACCTTCAGAGCAGTGCCATGCAATGCCCTTGAATAACATTTGTGTAGAAATTGCTGTTTGAAGAAACATGAAGAATGGCCTTGAAGCAAATTTCTGGTGCCGTCACCATCGAGCTGTCTTATGCTGCCACATCACGTTTCTAGATGAGTCCATGAGTACTGTCACTACTTGTTAACTTTCGTAAGACTACGCTAGCGTTACTCATTGTCATGAGAAGTGAGAAGAGACAAAAAATTTGCAAGAAATTTGTTGTGAAGCCCTTGGTATGACCAGGAGGCTGCCACTCTGTAGGTAATCAGACAGTCAGAGAGAAACCCACCTACATGGACTGTGATTTGTTCTCATCAATCTTGAGGCATTTCTAAATCAGGAGACTTCTCTGTAAGATAAAGAAAAGGCTCTGAGCAGGAGATACTACAGTATCTTCTTCATAATGACAGATGTGAAACCCATGGAATTTGTGAAAGGTGACTCGTGATTTTTGTATGATTTAGATAACATTTCAAGTAATTATTTTCATTATTTGAAACTCCAGTTTAGTGAAGCACATAAGCACTGTTTGTAAGTCTAGCCATCCAGCATGTAACCACATTCTTAACAAATACTTTACAGAAATGACAACTAAAACACTGATCACTAAAAATCAGTTTCACCCAAAGTCACTTCATAGAGCTGTACTTTTTCCCCTTTAAAAAAAAAAAAAAAGACAAAAGCATTGTCAATACATATGAGCAATAAACTGATGTCTTACTAGGTAGCCATATTCAAAATTCAAATTTCAGGCAATTATATGAAATATTTTTTTGTGTGTTCATGCTTGGTTCTTCCACTGCTATCTGCTATACAGACCTTTTACTGGTAGCAAGCCTAGAAAGGCAATTGTAGCCCATTGAATGCCTTTTCCAATGTTGGTGGCCTGTGGCCCTTATTGCAATTGCGCAGAAATGAGCAAGCTCTCACATTGAAAATGACCGGTAGCATATTGAATCAAGTTAGATTTTGGATTAAGGAGCCAGTGAATTATGACTGATTACCTTTTCAAAGTAACTCATACAGCAGTCCCCATGAACAGATTGTATTAAAACATTTTCAATATGCAAATAATTTGATATTTTGAAAAATAGTAGTGTTGCTAACATGTGGACTGGTGATGGGAAAAGTGTATTACTTTGCCCAGGCAGCTGTCTCTAAAACATAGAGAGTGTATAAATAGCCCTTTGCATTAATTCAAAGTGAAATGTCAATGTTTCATAATTTATGGTAGTATGCTGAGATTCAGCTTCCACAGCTCACTACTGGTTCAGTTAACATCAGATCCAAAACCTGTCTTCCTATTTCTGAACCTCAAATCTTTGGGAAAACCTTTCCTTTCTGTTTGGATTTATATTTATTTATACTGGCCGAATTATCTATTATAATTTCAATGCAATTTACTGAATTAAGAGAATGTGAAATACTCTGTTGTCACAGAGGCTTGCTTACATCTTCTTGACTCTGATCATATTGGCAGGAAAATGAGGAAAAATTCTCACTACTCAGGATGTGAGAACCTAAAAGCTGTTTTCTGGTTTCTATCTGTAGAGCATGATGACATTATTAATCAGACCTAGAATCATAGAATTGTCAGGGTTAGAAGAGACCTTTAAGATTACCAGGTCCAACTGTCAGCCCAGCATTATTTCTGTAATCCCTAAACCACTAAACCATATCACCCAGCCAGATCCAGACACCTTTTAAAAACCTCCAGGGACAGTGACTCCACCACCTCCCTGGGCAACCAATTCCAATGCCGAACCACCCTAACAGTGAAAATTTTTTTTTCTAATATCTAATCTGACTCTCCCCTGTCTCGGTTTAAGGCCATTTCCTCTTGTCCTCTCACTGCAGGTATGGTAGAACCTCCTTTCAGATAGCTGTAGAGAGTGTCCCTCCTGAGCCTCCTCTTCTTGAAACTAATCACATTATCATCTTTCCAATAGTTGTATCATATCATAGAATGCTTTGGGTTGGAAATGACCTTTAAAAGTCACCTAGTTTGGATGCCACGGGCAACTTCCACTACAACATGTTGCTCAAAGCCCCATCCAACCTGTCCTTGAACGCTCCCAGGAATGGGGAATGCCAGCTTCTCTGGGCAAGCTACCCAATCAGTGATTCACTACCCTCACAGTAAAGAATTTCTTCTTTGTATCTAACTTAAATCTGCTCTCTTTCAGGCTAAAGCCATTCCCCTCCATGCCTATCACTACACGACCTTGTAAAAGGTCCCTCTTCAGCTTTCTTGTAGCACCCTTTAAGTACTGAAAGGCTTCCATAAGCTTTCCCCAGGGCCTTCTCTTCTCCAGGCTGAAAAATTTCAACTGTCTCAGCCTGTCTTCATAGGAGACATGGTCCATCCCTTTGATCATCTTGGTGTCCCTCCTCTGGACTCACTCCAACAGGTCCACATTGTTCTTCTTTTGGGGGCCACAGAGCTGGATACAGTACTCCAGGTGCGGTCTCACAAGAGTGGAGGAGAGGGAGAGAATCACCTCCCTCATTCTTTTAGTCATGCTTCTTTTGATGTAATCTAAGATGCAGTTGGCCTTCTGGGCTGCCAGCACACATCACTGGGTCATGTCGAGCTTCTCATCAACCAATACCCAAGTCCTTCTCCTTAGGACTACTCTCAATCCACCCCCTGCCCAGCCTTTTATTTGTGCTTAGGATTGCTCTGTCCCATGTACAGGACCTTGCACTTTGTCTTGTTGAACTTCATGAGGTTCATGTGGGCCGACCTCTCAAGCCTGTCCAGGTCCCTCTGGATGGTATCCCTTCCCTCCAGCATGTCGACTGCAGCACAAAGCTTTGTGCCACTGGCTGTGTGTGTAATCAATCTGTTCATGTCACCAACGAAGATGTTAAACAGTCATTTGAAGCTCTTTCATTTTAAAGTCCTGTTGTAAAAGAGCAAATTATTCTGAGATGTGAAGCTGGAGCTTTGCTGTTGGCCATCCTTGTCTTGCTACCTGATTTGGTGCATATCATCCAAACTGCTCCCAATCCTCTTCCACACAGTGTAAATTTTACTGAACCTGACAGATCATAGAATCACCAGGTTGGAAAGGACCTCTGAGATTATCAAGTCCAACCCTTGGTCCACTACCACCGTGGTTACTAGACTATGGCACTAAATGCCACATCCAGTCTCATCTTAAAAACCTCCAGGGACAGAGAATCCACCACCTCCCTGAGCAGCCCATTCCAGTGCCTGATTACCCTCTCTGTAAAGAATTTCTTCCTAATATCCAACCTGAACTTCCCCTGTCAGAGCTTAAGACTGAGTCTTCTTGTCTTACTGATAGCCGCCTGGGAGAAGAGACCAACCCCTACCTGGCTACAACCTCCTTTCAGGTAGTTGTAGACAGTGATGAGGTCTCCCCTGAGCCTTCTCTTCTCCAGGCTAAACAACCCCAGCTCCCTCAGTCTCTCCTAATAGGACTTGTGCTTGAGTTCATTCACCAGCCTCTTTGCTATTCTCACCTGCTCCAGCACCTCAACATCCTTCCTGAACTGAGGGACCCAGAACTGGACGCAGTACTCCAGGTGTGGCCTCACCAGTGCTGCTTCCCTGCTCCTGCTGGCCACACTGTTCCTGATCCAGGCCAGGACGCCACTGGCCTTCTTGGCCACCTGGGTACACTGCTGGCTCATCTTCAGCTTCCTGTCAATCCAAACTCCCAGGTCCCTTTCTGCCTGGTTGCTCTCCAGCCACTCTGTCTCCAGCCTGTAGTACTGCAGGGGGTTGTTGTGGCCAAAGTGCAGGACCTGGCACTTGGCCTTGTTGAACCTCATCCCGTTGGAATCAGCCCAACTCTCCAGTCTATCCAGATCCCTCTGCAGAGCCCTCCTGCCTTCCAGCTGATTGACGCTCCCCCCCAGCTTGGTGTCATCTGCAAATTTACTAATGGTGGACTCAATTCCCTCATCTAAATCATCAATAAAGATGTTAAACAGAACTGGGCCCAACACTGATCCCTGGGGGACACCACTAGTGACCGACTGCCAGCTGGACGCAGCCCCGTTCACCAGCACTCTCTGGGCCCGGCCCTCCAGCCAGTTCTTAATCCAGCACAGAGTGCCCCTGTCCAAGCTGTGGGCTGCCAGTTTTTCCAGGAGTATGCTGTGGGAGATGGTGTCAAAGATACAGAGCTATAAAATGGTGGTACAGGGGATAATGTGATTCTTTCTGCCCTAGTTATTTGTTAAGCATAATTTGGGAACTGCTCACCTCCCTGAAAAAAAAAAATACAAATAATGAGATTGTTATAGATGAACAAAAATGTTATATACATGTAAAATGGTCTTGCTAATCAACAGAGCTCACTCCCTGCTGGAGGAAGCTCCAGAAGAACAACAGAAATCATTACCATGCTGGTAGGATTGATTAATTAGGAAAACCGCATTAACTGCTTCTACTAACACTCATTAGCATTTATATATTGTAAAACCCACTAAATGTATGTGTAAATAACTTTCCTAAAGTGACAAGTAAGGGTGCCTGAAGGGTGCAACATGATGTTACTGTCGTTTTCCACTTGTGTGAGTTTTGCATTGCAAGAAACATGACTGCTTTGGCTAAGAAAACCAGTAAGGGGGAGCTGGAATAGGAAGAGGACGTATGGAAGGCACCTTCTGAGACAAGTTTGCCGTAAGAGCAAATGAAAGCTGTATTTCAGGGCACATTTTAATGGGGCTAAACAGGGGATGGTGGAATATGGGACGAAATCCAGAGTACTGCTACTGGGCAGAGTGTGGTTGTGGACAACAAAGGCCCTTAGAGCCTCAGGAAAACACTATAAGGAGCAGGATCTCTCCCTCCCAGGACTAAGGTGCAGAGTTGGACATCTTCTGGTTGGTTCCACGTTAGGAATGGGGCAGCAGAAGCAGCCACACTCAGAAAGCATCTGCGTTGGCCCAGATGCTATCTGTTAGTGCCTTTTGTTCCACGATGGGAATTTCTGGGTAGAGGACTTTCAAATAATGTGGTTTAAATTTAGAAAGTGACCATTCCGTTATCAGTGCAGTTGAAAATTATAATGAAGTAGAGCCCAATAACTTTAAAATTCTGGTCAAAAGATGATTATCTGTGTAATGTGTGTTTTCTGGAGTTCATGTGCATTCATCAAACACTATTTTTAGTCTGGGTTTCAGGAGACTTGTGTTTAGTTCTTGGCTCTGCCACAGACTTCCTGCATGACCTTGGGCAAATCGGTTTCTTTCTCAGTACCATCTGCAGCATAATACACTTTCCTCCCACTCTAAATTTGTCTTGTTGATGTGGATTATGGGCTTTTTGGAATAGGACATCTCCTTTCTGTGTTCATTTAGTGAGTGACACAGTGAGGCTCTGAATTTGTGACTTCTAAATAGCTTTTTAATGGACAAGATCACCTTCCATGACCAATGCAACCAGGTGGTGGGTATAAAATCATTAACACTATTGTAGATTTTAGACAAAGCTGGGATTTGTTACATGCTTCCATTGCAGAATTTTTAATTTCAGCTGCTAAATTTGACAAGCAGTTTATGTATTTATTTTCCTTATTATTTTTCACTGTGCAGCCTATGCCCTTCTGCTTTGGGGTATTACCCTGGGCCCTGTGATTAGTGTGGAGTTGCTGGTTGGTTTTGTTTGCTTAGTTGTTTTTTCACCTTCACACTAAATTACAGCAGCAGATTGCCTGGGGCATGAGTGTTTTATGGAATCAGTGACAGGCACTGCGCTGCCGGTCCTCACAGGGACCTTCTTACCTGTACTTTGGTTTAGCAGTTGTGACCAAGTTGTAGCCAAGTGGGAGGCATGGACAAAGTGAAAGAACAGCAGACTAGAAAACAGACAAAATTAGCAGCATTTCGAAGCTCTTGCAGAGGAGAGAACAGCTGAAAGGAGAAAAGGGGGGGGGGGCACAAGAAGGAAAAAGAATGTGGAAGTGATTTCTCTCTTTCTTTCTTGAAGGAGATACCTGGTCAGGCAGCAGCCTGGGCTCCACTGCTACAGAAGGAAATTAACTGAACAGATGATCAAACAGGTGCCTCATCACAACATTCTATTAAAATAGGCAACATGAGAACTTGGATATAATTCACAGGCACAGAAAGCACAAAATACATTTCCTCCCTACTAAAGCCAAAGAGAGCAGCTCTTTGGACAGGTGTAGCTTCCCGAGCGGAGTGTCACAGACCATCACACACCTGCGGCTCAGCCACCTAACTACGGTCACAGGCATGTTGCAACCGGGCTGGTACCCGGGAGCCTGCCACTGTGCTCAGATAGCGGCCACCGGGGCTGACCGCCCGGGAGTAGGCCGGGTGGGGGGCTGCCCACCGCGGGGACTCAGCTCCCACCGCCCGCCGACACTCCGGCGGGGCTCAGGGTGCAGGTGAAGCCGCGCCGATCCGGACAGGGACGGGGCCGGTGAGCGCCCGACCGCCCGGCGGCAGGAGAGGAGCGGGGATCCCCGAGAGCAGCGCGGGAACACCGGGCGGCTCGGTGCCTCGCCGGCAGCGGATAACCTTGGGCGAGTGCCGTGCAGAACACACATTCCGAGAGCACCTCCTCGATCCCCCCGGAGCCGGGGACCGGCAGCGGGAGCCCCGCGACGGGCGGGGCCGGGGCGGGCGGTGGCGGCGGCGCGGTCCCTCCCCGCGGGCGGGAGGCGGGTGCGGG
>VYXB01002045.1:552028-597503 GCA_013397135.1 Pachyramphus minor | reverse complement strand
CGCCCCATTCCCCTCTCTACCTCCCTCCCACCGCAGCCCCGGCGGCGCCCAAGGCGGCATGGAGACCCGGCGCGGGAGGCCGCGGGCCAGCGCCCGGAGCTGAGCCGGCCGGTGCGTACCCTCCTGGGGCCCGGGGAGGGGCGCCGAGGGGATGGCGGAGAAACTTTCCGCCGGGCAAACTCGGCGGTGCGCGGGGGCGCCGGGGGCTGCGGCCGAGACTCGGGGAAACTTCTGCCTCGGGCGCTCCGCCGCGGCGCCGTCTCTGCACTGTCCCCGTGTCCCGCTCCTCTCCCTGTCAGCGGCCGGTCGTGCTCCCGCTTTCCCGTGCAAGGTGCAGCGGAGGGGCCGGCGGCTGCCCCGGGTGCGCTCCCCATTTCGCATGGGGGTTTAGCTCGCAGGCAGGCAAGAGCTGGGTTTCCATGTTTGAAATCTTCCTCACTGCCTTTAAAATTTCTTTTTTTGTTCTTGTTTTAAACTTGCAGCAGGAACCGGGCGAGGGCAAGAGGGGATGTGCGTGTCTGTCGCTGCTCTTCATCTGCAGTTGTTCTTGGCTGAGCCTGGGGACTGGCTGCAGCTGCTTGGGATGGGGAGAGGCGGATATTACCGGGAGACCTGCCTGTTCGTATTTCTGTCTCTCTGTCTCTCTGTTTTTTCCTCAATGTTTTTAGGAGGAAGGGTTCGCCTTGCTCTCCGTGTTCGCAGGCTCCAGCCCCGGGGCGCTATTTGGACCTGGGAGAGCGCCCTGTCCGGGGCAGCGGGGGCAGCAGCCGTGTCCCCTCTGCGCTGTCGGGGGGCTGCCCTCTGCGTCCCAAGGGCGCCCGAAACTCGAACGGTGTGTGAGTGTCTGTGAGTGTGTTTCCGTGTAAATATGTGTGTGCAAGGCCAGAGGCATGCCCGGAGTGTGCATCCCTGCGAAAGGAACTTGCTCCGGCTGGGGATGGGTTAAACGTGGTTCTCCCAGCTCTAACTTCTCCTATTAAAGGAAGTAATCCAGCCTCCCCTGCCCACTTTCTGAACCCCGCTGGATTATTTGCAGGAGGAAGAGAAAGCGCCAAGGAACGCATTAGTGGGTGTTTTTTCCCTTTTCTTATTTTTTATTTTATTTTTATCCGTGGAGGTGTCGTGCCCTTGCCTTGTTGGGAAGATTAAGCATTGCCGAGTATTGTTAGTCCCAGATCCAATTAAAATAAATACAAGTAAATGGGTCATAAAGGCAAGTCAGCCCTGGCATCCTGGCAGAGGCACTAAAGCATCAAGTTTGGTTAAAAGGAAGGGACTCGAGAAAATGAATACTTCTCTTCATACTCATTTGCTTTCCATTTGCAGCACTGTCAGACAGCTTAGGTGTATCATTTGATCAGGATTCATGTATTCTTAACCAACCTCTGTCCAACAGGAAGAAAGAGGGAAAGAAGGAGAGAAAGAAAGAAAGAAAGAGAGGAAGAGTCCTCTGCACAGGCATCTTAACTTATGTCTCATTTAGCAAATGCTTTGCTTTATGAAATTTGGGTTGAGTTCTCAGTAAAGGAATTAAAAATCAGGAGAGGGTGAAGTATAAGGAATGCAGAGCAGAGTTGCTGCACCTTTTCCTAGTCACTGCCTGGAGTCTGTGCTTTCACTGAGGACTCATTCCTGGTCTGGAGCAGTTGTGGTGATGGTGTAAGTATTAGCTGGGAAAGCAGAACCAGGCAAAATATCCTGGCTAGTTCTTGTCTTTTTTTTTTCCCTGCTGACACTCAGAGGGCTTATCCTTCAGCTGAACAAAAATTTAGTTTTGTTGCTTGGAGAGGACTTGGTGGTGGATGCAAGGACAGAAGGAATGATCCCTCCGGAGCCAGCTTGGCTTTGGAGAGTGCTGCTGGGAAAGAGCTTACAGGTGTGAGCCTGGCGCTTTAAAAACGTTGGAGTCTTGTTGAGAGAGCCAGGTAGGAGCCACTGTACTTCAGTGCTGTAAACTAGGGATATCTCTCTGTTTGATCCTTTGGTGGTGCTAGTGTTGTAGAAAATCAGCAGATTGGCTGTACGTGCCTTGATGCAGCAAATCATACTTTGATTTATTTTTGTTCCTGTTTTTTTTTTAAGCTTGATTTTTAAACATAGAATCTGTTAGCATTGTAATGACTGTGCTCTGTACCTGTGTGCCGATGGTATGCGGGATGATTCCTGAACTGTGTGATACGTTACTGTGTTGTTATCCTGTGTGCCGGACAGTGATGGGGTATAGCATCCCCATTTTCTTTAACTGCTAGCTTGCTCTGTTTCTTAGACGAGGGTCTTCTGTTCCACCAGGTTTCATTGTCATGGCTCTACCATGTTGCACTATTGTGACCTGATGTACTCTGGTTGATGGGTTCTGTCAAATACAATGAAATGAGCAATTAGGAGTGAGTTAGGGTGTCTAGCCATTGCTTTTTAGGAGCAGTTTGTAGCTGCTGTTCCACTACAGATATATTTCTGTGCTAAGTTCTAAAATGTCCTCTAACACGTGCCAACTGCAGTCATACTGCTTGTATTTACAGACAGGTTTTTCTGAAGGACAGAAAGTTGGTTAGGAAAAAGTTTGTTTTAGAATGGTGTGCCAATATGAAACATCATGCTTCTGGATGCAGGTTTGAATCCCTTATAGTGTCTTCAAGTGTCTTAAATTTCTTAACTGTTTGATGAGTATTTGGTTGGTTATGTGAAGGGTTTCATGACTTCTGCCTGCCGTTCCTAACACAAAAGCTCTTGGCACTGTTAAGGCAGCCGTACTGTGCTGGCTGGAAATCCCAAGGCAGAATGGGCAAGGACTCAAAATCACTGCAACAGAGGTGAAATCCTGGCTGTGCTGACTTCAGTGGGAGTTTTGCCATAGATGACAATGGGCCAAATGTTTGATCCAGAAGTAGTTCTCCCTTCTTGTTGGTAATCCTGCTGTATGCTCTAGGGAAGCTTTTGCTTTTCTACTGCCACCCAGACTGTGTCTGTTAGGCCGAGAAGATAGAAGTCTCTTAGGATGTCATGCTGTGTCTTTCAAAAGCACAGCATTCCTGGGAAAGAAATCAGGGTAGATAGGAATGGAAACAAAACCCCAAATGTGGACACATGCTGACTATCTCATTGCTTGTGTCCTGAGTCATTCCCAGGAACATGGATCAAGAACTCTGAACTGAGCACAGTTAGCTTCATGAAACTGCAAGGAGGGATCTGTCAGTGGCTGTACCTAGTGCATCCCCAATCCCTGCTTCTGCATTTGCAAATTATCAGTTTAGTGACAGACATTAAATATGTGAAGCAACAGTACATTCATTAATTCAGCCCTACTTAGCCTGTGCACACTGACTTTTCAATGTGTATGTGATTTAGTGAGCTATTCTCAGAGACACTTCATATGTCCAGCATCCAGATAAATTTTTGTGTTAAATGACAGTGACAAAATTGAAGTGTTTGATACTTTTTTTCACAGCTTGGAAGGTATGTGATACAGAAAGAACATCAGAATATGCATTTAATCAGTGCTTATTGAAAGCTAGTCCAGGTCATGGCCATGTAATGAAACTGGTCTTTTCGATAGGAGTGTGTTGCTCCAGTTTATTATATTTAGTGAAATAGAAGAGTGCTTGTTAATGTATAACAAAAATGTTTGTTGGGAATGAGATATTTGAATCTGTTTGATTTTTAATTTTTTTTTTTTTACAGTGGAAACACTTTGGTCTCTGTAATTCCAGTGCAGACAGTTTTTCTTTGCAGTACATTCTTCTACCGTGCATTCACCCCAGACTTTTAGGTATTTTA
The DNA here is from genome assembly GCA_013397135.1 of Pachyramphus minor. Taxonomy (NCBI): domain Eukaryota; kingdom Metazoa; phylum Chordata; class Aves; order Passeriformes; family Tyrannidae; genus Pachyramphus; species Pachyramphus minor. The sequence goes on along the minus strand of VYXB01002045.1, from coordinate 593,729 downwards.
TGTGTGTATGATGACAAAAGAAATGAAAATATAAACTAATGTGAAACTGAGTAGCCTGTCTTGCATGTGCACTCTTATTCCTTACTTTAAGAGAGTTAAATAAGGAAAAAATCTTAAACTTTTATAAATTGCAGCTTGTTAATGTCTCTTAGGTTGTTTGCTATGAGGATTTATGCATCTAAAACAGCATTCTAATATTCTCATTTACTTGAGATAAGTGTGTAGGCCTCATTTTGTCTCAGTATAAAAGATTATATATATTGTAACAGGCATTGTATTAGACCCTGAAGTTATATGAGTCGTTAACATCTGAATGTGTATATCGGGGCAAGTAAATTTTGGGCACTGTTTGTACTCTCAGGATGCAAAAGATGGCAGTGCTGTGAAGAGGGATCTAAGCAAACCTTGGTGGGCTGTCGTTCAAACCACTGCTTTGGGATCTGCGTGGACTTCCAGCTTCTGGGTTTGTGGTTTGCTCTTTTTTTCAGAGAATTGATGATAACCATTATTATATACTTTGCTCTGTATGTTTTCTAAACCTTAAGTACTGTATTCAGTGCTTGAACTCGAGAACTGAGCTGGAGGCAGGACTTGCTGGGTGCTGGACTAGAATATGGATGCAGTGGTGGTGGGAGAGACATGCTATTCATATCTTGCCTCTATTTCTTAACTTCATATGCAGTGCTACAGGCTTGGGGCAGGGTGGCTGGAAATCTGCCTGGTGGAAAAGGACTAGGGTGTACTGGTTGACAACAGCTGAACATGAGCCAGCAGTGTGCCCAAGGTGCAGCAGGTGGCCAAGAAGGCCAATGGCATCCTGGCTTGGATCAGCAATAGTGTGTCCAGCAGGACCAGGGCAGTGATTGTCCTTCTGTACTGGGCACTGGTGAGGCCACACCTTGAATCCTGAGTTCAGTTTTGGGACCCCACTCCAAGAAAGACATTGAAGTGCTGGAGCATGTCCAGAGAAGGGTGATGGAGCTGGGGAAGAGTCTGGAGCACAAGTGTCATGAGAAGGGACTGAGGATGCTGGGTTTATTTAGCCTGGAGAAGAGGAGGCTCAGGGGAGACCTTCTCGTTCTCTACAACTACCTTGAAGGAGGTTGTAGTCAGGTGGGGGTTGGTCTCTTCTACAAAGTAGAAAGCCATAGCACAAGAGGAAATGATATCCAGTTGTGCCAGTGGAGGTTTAGACTGGATACTAGGAAAAACTTCTTCATGAAAAGGGCTGTCAAGCATTGGAAAAGGTTGCCCAGGGAAGTGGTTGAGTCACCATCCCTGGATGGATTTAAGGGACATGTAAATGTGGCACTTGGGGACATGGTTTAGTGGTAACTTGGCAGTTCTGGGTTAGTGCTTGGACTTGGTGGTCTTAGAGGTCTTTTCCAAACTAAATGATTCTATGAAAACTACAAAATACAGGGTTATTTTGGGTGAAATTCGTCTTGCATGGGATTAGTAGCAAGGCTACCAGTAATACAAAAACGTCCTGGTTTCACTCTTTTTTTTTTCCTTGAAAGAATCAAGAGCAGACCTTGAGTAGGTTGCAGGGATGTAGAGAGATGTAGGGTTTTATGTTGGAAAATTCTCCATTGTCTTATTGAGCTGTTGTTGTTTTTGCTAATATTCTTGGTGTATGAGCCTGGCTACTATAATAATTATACATAAACTATGCCTGTACTGTCTGTCATCCACAGTAAATCAAAGGCATGGACCCTGCAGGCACTTAGAGCAAGTTAACATAAATGAAAAACACCATTGGCTTTGCCTGGGAGAAAATATTTTATTTCTTTCTCCTAGATGATGACACTACTAATTGTATGGCTGTCAGTGCATGAGCGTATTTTCCTTTGACATCAGTGAGTGTTGGCTTGATCATTACATGTGTGCCAACACAGTGCAGCCTCTGCTGCAAGGGTTCAGTGGTGCTATCCATCTGCCCCTGCAGAGTCCACTGCTCCATCCCTTGGCTGCCGAGCTGGTCAGAGAGATGTGGCAAAATGTGGAGTGGTTCCTCTGGTCTGAGATCCTCCTTCCATTTTTGCTATCTAAGCAGATTTCTCCCTGCTTTTAAAAAACACCCCTGATTTTAGAATTATTTTTAATTTTTAAATGAGTTTAGCAGCCCACCCTGAGATGTGCTGGGCTCTCCAAGCAGGTAGCCATCAAAAGGCTGAGTTAGGCCACTTCTCTCTTCAGTGGAGCTGGTGGGGAGGTTTAATGCTGCCTGTAGTAAGAGTTGGTTTTGGGCCATTCAGAGCTCTTGAAATCCTGCCCTGCAGCATTTCCAGCTTCTTAGCTTGGTCCTGTAGAGCATCTGGGGAGGGGGAAATAGTTTTGATGACTTCCTGTAGGGCTGTTGAGAAATGATCTGTCACCAGTACTGGAAACGCACAACACAACTTGTCTCTGCTTGCACTGTGCAAACCAGCCGTAAATAATGTTTCTTCCATGTCTTTGCAGACTTCAAAGATTATTCCAGCTGTTGCAGGAAGCCTAGTGAGAGAAGGTAGCTGCAAGTTTAATTGTAGCTTCAGGACTTTAGCTCAATCGAAATCTAAACAATCTGATAAAAATTACAGACACTTCAGTGTTGTTGAAGGTTAAAAGCAAGCCTTCTTCAGAACAACTGTTAATGCTTTACATCTTAAAATAAAGGAGCTTATTAATATTTCTAAATAACATTGAACATACATTTTTGCCTTCAAACCATCTGAACACTTCTCATGATAGTCCAGATTATATTTGATGATAAGTGCATATAATGACAGTATAAATGTCAGTTTTGCTATCAGATATGTTGCATTGATATCTGTTTAATACTAAGCATAATTATGTCCCACATTGCTTAAACAAATCATGGCACCCAGCGTCTTAAGAGGATGCCTTTGTGTTCTGCCACAGGGTGAAATTGTTGAGTCTTCATAATTCATGGAATCCTAGAATGGTTTATATTTGAAGGGACCTTAAAGATCAGCTAGCTCCAACCCCACTGTGGGCAGGGACACCTTCCATTAAATCAGGTTGCTCAAAACCCATCATCCAGTCTGGCCTTGAACACTTCCAGGGATGGGGCATCCACAGCTTCTCTGAGTAACCTGTTCCAGTGCCTCACCAGCCTCACAGTAAAGAATTTTTTCCTAGTATCTGATCTAAACCTGCCCTCTCTCAGTTGTAATCCATTACCCCTTGTTCTATCATTACACTCTAAAAATTCCCTCTCCAGCTTTTTTTAAGCTCCCTTTAGGTACTGGAAGATGCTAGAAGTCTCCCCAGAGCATTTTCTTGTACTGGATGAACAGCCCAAATTCTCTCAACCTATCTTCATAGGAGAGGTGTTCCTGGCCTGTGATCATCTTCATGGCCGTCCTCTGGACTCATTCCAACAGGTCAATGTCTTTCATGTGCTGAGGATCACAGAGCTGGAAGCAGTAGTCCAGGTGGGGTCTCATGAGCAGAATAGAGGGGCAGAATTACCTCCCTCAACCTGCTGGCCATGCTTCTTTTTGTGCAGTCTGGGGTATGGTTGGCTTTCTGGTCTGCCAGCACACATTTCTGGTTTAAATTCAGTTTTTCGTGCACCAGAACCCCCAAGTTCTTCTCAGGACTGCTCTCAGTCGATTCTTGTCTCAGTCTGTGTTTGTGCTTGGAATTGCTCTGACTCGTATGCAGGACCTTGCACTTGATCTTGTTGAACTTGATGATGTTTGCACAGGTTCACCTCTCAAGCCTATCCAGGTCCCTCTGGATGACATTCCTTCCCTCCAGTGTGTCAACCACACCACACAGCTTAGTGTCATTGTCAAAGTTACTGAGGGTGCCCTCAATCCCACTGTCCGAGTTGCTGACAAAGATGTTAATGCCAGTCCCAAAACTGACCCCTGAGCAATGCCACTCCTTACTAGTCTCCACTTGGGCATTGAGCTGTTAACTACAACTCTTGGAGTGTGACCAACCAGCTATTTCCTTATTCATCAAGCGGTCCATCCAACAAATCCATGTGTCTTCAGCNCTCTCAAGCCTATCCAGGTCCCTCTGGATGACATTCCTTCCCTCCAGTGTGTCAACCACACCACACAGCTTAGTGTCATTGTCAAAGTTACTGAGGGTGCCCTCAATCCCACTGTCCGAGTTGCTGACAAAGATGTTAATGCCAGTCCCAAAACTGACCCCTGAGCAATGCCACTCCTTACTAGTCTCCACTTGGGCATTGAGCTGTTAACTACAACTCTTGGAGTGTGACCAACCAGCTATTTCCTTATTCATCAAGCGGTCCATCCAACAAATCCATGTGTCTTCAGCTTAGAGATAAGGATGTTGTGTGGGACAGTATTAAATGCTTTGCACAAGTCCAGGTAGATGATTTGAGTTGCTCTTTCCTCATCCACCAATGCTGTGTCCCCAGAGTAGAAGGCCATCAGATTTGTCAGGTATCATTTGCCCTTGGTAAAGCGATATTGGCTGTCACAAATTACCTCCATATTTTCCATGTGCCCTAGCATAGTTTTAAGGAGGGTCTGGTTCATGATCTTACTGGGTGCAGAGGTGAGACTGACAGGTCTGTAGTTCCCTTGGTCCTCCTTAATCCATCAGTGGGAACTTCACGGCCCTGCCATGACTTCTCAGGTATGATGGACAGTGGCTCCGCTACTTCCTTTGGCCAGTTCCCACAGGACCTGCAGATGCAGCTCATCCTNTGTCCCCAGAGTAGAAGGCCATCAGATTTGTCAGGTATCATTTGCCCTTGGTAAAGCGATATTGGCTGTCACAAATTACCTCCATATTTTCCATGTGCCCTAGCATAGTTTTAAGGAGGGTCTGGTTCATGATCTTACTGGGTGCAGAGGTGAGACTGACAGGTCTGTAGTTCCCTTGGTCCTCCTTAATCCATCAGTGGGAACTTCACGGCCCTGCCATGACTTCTCAGGTATGATGGACAGTGGCTCCGCTACTTCCTTTGGCCAGTTCCCACAGGACCTGCAGATGCAGCTCATCCTATCCCATGGATTTGTGCACCTTCAGGTTCCTTAGATGTTATTCAACATCATGTTCTCCTGCAGTGAGTGGTTGGTTATTCCTTCTACCAGTCCCTGACTTGGCCTTCTATGATTTGGGCAGTGTGACTGGAGCACTTTATAATGAAGAGTGAGACAAAAGAGTAAGAAGTACCTCAGCCATTTCAATATCCTGGGTAAATAAGTCTTCTGTTTCGTTCTGTAGAGGGCTCACATTTTCCCCAATCTTTCTTCTATCACTGGCTTACCTATAGAAGCTTTTCTTCTTGCCCTTTGAGTCTCTGGCCAGATTTAATTCTGTCAGTTCTTTCCTAACATGCTCCCTGGTTGTTCAGACAATCTCTCTGTATTCCTTCCAGGCTGCCTGTCTGTGCTACCACCCTCTGTAAGCTTTCTTTTTGTGTTCGAGTTTGTCCAGGAGCTCTTCTTCATCCATGCATCCATATTTAATAAATTATTTAATAATTTTGGGATTTACATGTTTGGGATGGGTTTGGTTAGTTTGTTTGGGTTTTTTTTGAAAGTTGATGTTTGAAATTCTTTCATTCACATTCTGCAAGTGACAATTAGATAATGGCAGCTCTTGGCTGTGGTCAGGTTAGTAAAGTTGCTGCTTGCATGTCTGCATCTTTGTGGTGAGATTGCATGTGAGGTAGAGTTGCCAGCATGTGTTGGGATGACCTAGCTTTATGGATTTTTCACTGCAGTGCAATGCAATAATGGATACACTAGTAGTCAATAAACTCAGAGCTGAGGTTTTACATAGACATTTTTTCCAGAGGCGCTCTGTGATATCTTTTAGTCAAAATTCAGACACCACTATTCACCATGAGGATTTTCAAGGAAGCGTAATTGCTAGTTTCCTTTACAGAAGACCAGCCTTTTTTTTTTGTTCTTGCACTTTGTTAAAAAAAAAAAAAAAAAAAAAAAAAAAAAAAAAAAAAAAAGACAACATTTTCTGTTTCTGCTTTGCCCTTGATAGTGGGTGTCCATATTATTGTAGTGGTCCATAACTAGAAAAACACTGTAATACCCAGAAGGAAATGTTCCTTTGGCAGAGAAGCTAGAGGATTGGGTGGAACAACAGTAGCAGTAATTATTACTATTGTTATTTTAAGCTGGAGGTTTTCATTCAGGGCCAGGATGCAAACAGAGTGAAAAGGCAGCTGTTGCTTTCCAGTACCCAAAAGTCCTCCATGTTGTCAGACACTGAATAGCTGGAGGGTGACATGAGGGTCGTGCTGTGATGGTAAAAGCTTCTGGCACTTTTGCCACTTGCCTGGACTTAGAAGGCTGGATAAGTCTGGAGTTCTTGTGAGTTTTCATGGAGCAGGCTGGTTTTAGGTCTCAGTATTGACTTTCTACAGGTGAACACAGTTCTCTCCAAACGATGCGTGAGCTTTGGATCACCTTGGATGCATTGGACAAGGCTTTGCCAGCCTGCCTTGCTGCCCTGTTCAGGCTGCTGGCTCACTTCCCTCGGCTTTGCATGGCAGCATCTGTTTGAGAGGTTCTTTACCCAGCATGGTTTGTGCAGGGAATATGTAAAGATGCCCACACAGCTCCTTTGGTGGATTTACTGCCTTAGTAAAAAGCATTGTGATTCAGATCTTTAGAACTATAAAGAAATTTTCTGTGTGCTTTTGCAGCCATACTGTGAGGTCAGGAGTAAATGGTGAGCCATGTATGCTGCTTTCGGGGCTTTGGCAGTTGACCCTTGCCAGTACATGATGCATCTGTTTGGCTGTGGTTTGTCTTTGGATGAATTTACACAGTGAGGTTTAGCCAGCAAATTATGCTGACAGAGGGAGCCTGAAGGGCCCTGCTGGAAATGAAACCTGTGGTGATTCCCTGTGGACTATCATGCTTTAGGGAAAAAGACCTGCATGCCGTGTTAAAGCAGCAGGATGCAGAGTTTTGTTTCCTTCTCTCTGGCTCCTCAGCTGTTTCCAGAAGATGCATTCTGAAACATCCTTCCAAGAGTTGTTTCCTTCTGTTCCTTCTGGTTTAGTAAAAGCTAAAATGATTCTTTAACAAATATCAGTTGATCTACAGCTGACTTTTTCACATGTAGATGGTGAGCTTGGAAAGACTAAGGAGAAAGTGAAAGAGAGAGAGCATTTCACGTTAAGTAAGGAGAGAGTAGAATGTACTTCCATGTCTGGGTGTGGGTTAATGACTGTTGATTAGCAAAGGATGGGGAAAAGAGGCAGTGGGAAGGGGCAGTTTTCTGATGGTGGTGACTGAATAAAGGAACATGGAAGTTTTGGGATCCTGGACTATGCTAGGTACCTGACTGGCAAATGGGGAGAGGGAGAAAGATGATAGGGAACTTCAGCTGTATTTACCCTTACTTTCACTGTTTTTATTGGATTTCTTTTTGGCTGTCTTAAATACCTAAGATTTCCATCTTGGCTAAAACAACATAGCTAATGTCTTTTTTTGGTGTTCTTAGATTGACAAGCCTAAAATGTGCTTTCAGACTTAGTTTTTCATTAGTTAACTTTGTGCAAGCAGAAAGTATGTCTGGACATAGATTCTGAGGGATAGTGATGTACAAAGGATCTGGCTGAGACTGAACCAAATTTGACTCTTATCAAAATTTTGGTAATTTTGAGAATACTTCATCCCTTATGCTATTGTTTTGTTGTCTGTAAAAATGAAGGTGATGGTAATTTTTCTATGTATTCCCGGAAGCTTTGAATAAAGCATTATTGTGATAGGCAGATGAGCTAAAGGAGTGTTACTGAAGAAATTCTCATCACTTCTCTCACTAACTGTTCTGAGAGATTTCCTTCTGGCTTCACAATTTCTCTGATGCACAAGTTCTTCTTAACCCAAGCTTTCATAAAATGAATATAGTATTCCATCACTCCTTCAAATGTAACAATCTATTACAGTCAGCTTGCAATGTATGCCCTGCAAGGGCTTCATCTGCCCAGCGGACTGGCCTGGCTCACACCCGCAGTAAGAGGGTCTTGGCAAAAGGATGGAATTTGAAGCATGCTGCAGTGTTCTCTTGTGCATAAAATATGCCTTCCTCACTTTTGTTTCTCTTTATCTACTGTGTGTTCTTCTCCCAGTGCCCAGCCGCAGTGAAACGTCCTCAGTCCATGTACCAACATGAAAGAGAGCTTAGCCTTTTATATCAGAACTAATTTGTCTCCTGACTGATGTGTTGCCAGAGCTGTAGGAGCATCCTTTCTCATTTGGGTAGTCCTGTTGGGTATGGCAACCCAGCATCTTGAGGATTGGTCACATGTTGCCATTAGGACCAAAACTCCAGCCAGGCGTTCCACTGAGTTTGGTAATCCAAGTGCCATGGTGGTTGCTGGTGCTTCCAGACAGCTGGGAGTTTGTACAGCAGCTGCATGCAGAAAGCAAGCTGGGCAAGGAGCTTGTCGTGGCCACAGAGCATGCTGTCCTCATGGCCACTCTTGCAGATGCCCTTCAGAGGTTATATGGAAATATGCACTCACTTTAACAGGAATCATTAAGCAGAAATTATGTAGGTTATTATCCTGTGTGGAGTGGGAGTTCTTGTGAGTGTATGTGTACGTTGAGGATTGTGGCCGTTATTGTGGTACATCCTTACCGTGCTTAAATAGTGATGCTCTTACATGTTCTAAAGTTTGTAATAGGATTGGCCACATTCAGGGTGCACTTTATGCGTGGGCTGTCTTTACTGTACTCTGAACATAACTGTATTTGTTCTTGAAGGTCAGCAGAAGTCCTAATTTTTGCTGTCCTCTTGGTTAAGTAGTTCATGGTATTTGTGGAGCCATTTTCAATCCACCGTGGGGAAACTGAGATTAGAATCTGATTTTTTGGATTTCAGACAAAAAGAATACTGACTTCTCGTGAATATTCGTATCCCTGCCAGTAGAGGCTGGATGACTTAATCTCTGCATATATCAACATGCTGATCAAGTTGCACAGCAAAGTATCCAGGGCTAACTATAACAAATATTTTAAAATGTAAGCCTGGGCTGTAATTTAAAACCTTTCTTGGTTATACAGTTCTGAGTGTAATGGGAGTGACAACTCAGGGCTGGATTTTAGAATAGCTTTATCTGCAGTAATATTCAGCTCTAGGTCTATCAAAACAGCCTTCTAAAGCCAGAGCTGCCTGTGGCATGGCATTCAATCAAATATGCCTTAGTACAGTCAGTGTGAGGTTCCCTATCCAAAGGAAAAATGAAGTCTTTGAGAATATCTCCTTTTCGGATACCTGTTAGGAGGTCCCAAGGCTGAGATCCTCTGAAAATGACAAAGTTGGATTAATTTTTTATGTGTTTTCTGAGAAAGATGGGGCCGGTTGGTTTGCTCTTGCCTTCCTTGTCTTTGGGCAATGCAAAGAGTATAAGGCCAAAGCCCATCTCGTGAGTGGAGATGGTAACAGAGCCCTTTGCAAAGTGATTGCTGAGGGGCTGCTGTTTACAGAGCAAGATTTTAAAACCGATTGGCATGGAGAGCTGCAGCTGTGCCTTGCAAATGTCTTACTTCAACCTGCTTATTCCAGCAGGTCAACCCAGGTGCAGCTGAGAGGGATCAGGTGGTTTTTGAGACCTAATGCAGAAATGCCATAGACTGAACTTACCCTGTCTTTGCCATTGCCAGCCAGAGCACTTCACTTGCAGTAATGTTATCATGAGCCAAACAAAACCACAGAATTAAGCTAAAACCATGCCAGACTGTGGGTTTTAAAGCTATCAGTCAATCTGTTAATTTTAAAGAAAAACCTTTTTCTACCTTACTTTCCTGTACTGATTCTTTTTTAGCTCTTAACATCTCTTCCATGGCCATTCAGGAGTTGACTTTGACACTAGGTCGCTCAGACAACAACAGGAATCAGATGTGTGGGGTTTGCCACTGTTTACAAAATCAGTGACTCTTTTCTCCCTAAGAGTTTGGACCCTGAGTTGAAGCAGACTTCATAGCTGACTGTCTTGTAAACATATAAAGGTTTGGCATCTTCTATAATATCTAGACTTTCAAATCTTCCCTGAGATATTCACTTAATAGTTACAAGATGAAAAAGTAAGTCCCTCCAAGAAAACCATTTTGCCATCCTTGTTCCTGTGCCAGGGTTCTTCCCTGTAAAGGGAAAAGTGGAAATCCTGAAACTCTGACAAATGTGGGAATATTTCCCGGATTCATTTGGAGAGAGATGGTATTGCTTGTCACCTTCGGGTCTTGTGTTGCGCAAAAACTCTGGGAGTTGAGTTTTCCATGCAGGTGTTAGCTTGTCTCATCCCCAGTAGTAAATCCCAAAGCTGTATCTCCTAGGAAGGAATTAGTACCAAGCCCTCATGCTCCATTTAAATGGACAGACATGTGCTCCACCTGCAGTGGTACTCCACAGACACAGGATCCTGATTTGTTCTGGTGATAGCTTGCTTTAGGGAGTTCGCAGAAAATATTTAGTATATCTTGGTATTTAGTGTGTGGGTGTTTCATAAGATGAACCTTTAGAAGGAGGGAGCTTATGGAGCAGTTTGATAGGAATGACTGATAATGTGTCAAAATGCTGCTAAGCAGCCCTGAGCTGCTGGTATCTGGTGTGGTCCTGCTGGTCATCCCAGCCAGCAGCTTGAGGCTCAGCTTTGCCGAGGTACTGTAGACACAGCTCAGCTCATAAACATGTAGTGTTTCACCAAAAAATATCAAAAGGTTTCATGAGTTAGGGCAGGATTCTTACTCACTCCCATTTTAGAAATTAAGAAATCAGGGCAGAGGCAGGTTGAATTGATTTGCTCCATGGCCACATAAAGGTTAGGGGTTGAGTGAGATACAGGATCCTCAGATTTTTGATGAGCAGCAGACCATGCTCAGCAATTCTGCCCAAGAAGGAGAAGACACAATGAGGAGTTTCCTTTTAAGTGGGAACTTTTTAATTGCTATACAGCTGGTGGAGCCAGGAAGAGACCAGTCCGGAGATGGGTTCAGTGCAGTTGCAACCCCTGAAGCTCCCTTTGTGTTGGGTATAGCCCTCTTCTCCATTTTTCAAAAGGCTGGCTGATAAGCCTTTTCCTTCCACTGAAACCTTTATCTAATGTGCTCACTGGTTTTGTCTAGGAACAGAATAGCATGGAGATGGGTGTAAGATGTTCTGGATCCACATTCTTCTGCTGCTACCATTTTCTTTTATGTTAATCCACCTTGGCTGGAACCAAGAATCACCTGTGTTTTCTCTGAAAAATGAAGCTTTGTGATATCAGCCTTTGGGGCTCTCCTTCCTCTTGTAATTTCATTTAATTTGCCCTGTCTTGGACTATCCTTGAGCAGAATGTGCTTTTATGTGTATAGCAGGGAGTACCCAAGGGAAGAGAGCAACAAAGAAGAAATCCCAGTTTGCTGCCTTACTGCTCCCGGGTCCCTCCTGCAGCGCAAGCCCTGTCCACATCCTTGACTGTGCATTGCATAAGCTTTGCCCAGCAGTGCAGTGCTAACAGAGTCAGTCATGTTGGTTAGGGCACTGTGCACATTGATTTAACTCAGCATTTACATCCTGCCCTTCCCTTTCCTATGAGAGACAATGAATAAGTGGTATTTCTCTAGTGAAAACTGATCCAGATTTTAAGGCAGTCAGACATCATCCATGACCTTTCACAGAGATGCAATTTGTCCAGGGAACTGATGCCCAACCCCGAAGAAGACGGTCTCCTGGGCTCCTTATCATCATCAGAGCTAAAGGAATTGCATGTGTGAAAGGTCACCCTAGCTTAGTAACAGAGGCCCCCTCTATGGTTAATGATAAGCACTTCCAGGTGGGTTTCATTCCTCCCTTCCCATGTATCTGGCAAGGCAGTTGGGGTGGGTGATTCATGCTGTTTACATTGATTAGTGGCAGTGGAGTTGACTAATTTAGATTTGATTCATAACTTTCAGCTGGCTGAATCAAACTCCAGCAATTCCTCACTTAGTATCTTAGGTGAGTTTAGTGACCTCCTGTAGTGCCACCACACTAGTGTCTGTCAGAAAACAGAATTAGTGAAAGAAGAGAATAAAGATAGATATTTTTTAAAAAAAATTGAACAAGTGTGTCACTGCTAGGTTTCTCTTACTTTGAAGATCCAGGATAGTTAGCAATTGCTAATGTGTTTTCTTGAGATGTCTGCTATTGAGAGCATGTGCACGTTGTGTTCTGTGAAAGTTCTGGATGAAAGTCCTTGACAAAGGTAAGCATGCTTAACTTACAGATACCCTGTAGCTGGGAAGCAGCAATTAGAAAGGCAACAATCGCAGAAATTAAAAGGGAAAGAAAATGCTATTAATTCCTGTCTTTTTGATAGCAGGTAGATCAGTGAGCTGAGAAGGACCCTAAACAGACTTGTGATTCTCACCAGGGGAGATTGGAACAAAGATGGTGAAGCAGAGGTGGCGATTTAATCAGGGATTGGTTGCTTAAAGCAAAGAGTGCTGGATACGTACAGAAACGGTGCAGAAAACATCTTTTGTTCTGATTTTGGAAATAAAGATAAAGCTGGTGTCAGTCCTGCAAAGAACCCTTTGTCCTTTGGGATTGGTGGATGGAGGGACTAAAGGAGATTAATTGAGGCCATGCAAGATTATTCTGTTGCACATGTGATTGCTGACCTTGGTGCGAGGTGTTGTCTCTGTGTGTGTCCCATGCAGGGCAAACTGTGCCACTCTGTGGGTGGCAGGACTGTGGATCCCCCCCTGCACAGGGCTGCAGTCATGGGGTGTGCGGCAGGAATTGTGCCCCGATTCAGGACGTGCAGAAAGCCATTTGCGTGATGAGCAAGTGACGACATGAATTCCCTCTCCCCAGTGAGCATGAGGGTAAGAGTCCAATTATTTTGCACATAATGAGGAGGTCACTGAAAGAGGGACTGGAGTTTGGCAAGGCAAAATGGGACCGTTCTCTTGCTTCCATTTTGCGCTGGGAAGCTTCATTATTTAGTTACATGATTGTGGATAAAGTTGTGGCTCTTGAGGTCTGAAGTGCTGGGAAGGAGTAAGTGATCATCATGGTATATCTGGGGATCACATAAGGTAGGGGAGGAAAGAGGTTGTTGAGGGTGTAACTCTATTACTTAGCTTTTTTTTGAAACATCCTAGGGATAATAGGAAAGTAATTCATGGGGCAGAATATGGACATATCAATACAAAAAAGAATCAAGTCCTGAGGCAGAATATGGACATGTCAATACAAAATAGACTCAGGTCTCTTGGTATTAATCATTATTTATTTTAGGTTTTTTTAAGGAAGGAAATTTTCAAACCTATCTTTATGCAAACTAATGTTTATTAAAAGAGGGAATCAAATAATGACATGTCAATCCAGGAAACTTGAAAAAATTGGAAGAACTGCACTGTTACTGCTCAGGGATGGGATGCTGGTGCAATGACAGCAATGGGTGGGATAGGCATTGGTACTGGTGAGCCAGAAGTGCTCTGGGACTGACTGGTGGTTACAAAGCTGCAGGAGGAGATTTGTCAGCAATTTGGGAAGCCCACTCTGCTGTCTCAGTGGAAAATATGGTGAGAAACCCTAAATAAGCCACTGTTCTGAAAATGCTTTGAAACCTCTAAATTTTTACTTATGTTTGGTTGGTTGCTTTGGCTTTGACAGAAAAGGATTTTCACCGAAATGGAATTGTTTAGGAACATTTTTAAAATCAAGTGTGTACATCTCCCTTTTTCCAATCTTCCAGAATTTTTTTAAATTGTTTAGGTGACAAAGTGGAAAAGATATAGGAGGTGGTTGTTGCACACTGAAACCTGCAAGTTATTCTCCATACAGTTTAAGAAACTTTCATAAACTTGAATGAGATGCTTTAATAAAAAGTGTGTGCATGCACAGAATTAAAAAGCATCCTCATCTAATATTTCTCTTTTTATTTTTGTATAAATTTACTTAACGCATAGAGAGACAGCGAGCTGTGTACCTGTTTAGTTATCACATTAATGAAGCTCCAGGTTGAAAGAAGATGAAGGTATAAAAATGAAGTGCTTCATGGCATTGATTTCTCTAGACGCTAACAAGGCAGAATTTGAGTGGAGATGACAACAAAGTAATGTCTCTGTGGGCTAAAATGCCAAATTAAAGAAAATGTAAATAAATTAACTGAGTCATCCTGTTACTTTGCAGGCTAAGGAAGTTACACAAACAATTTCTAGAGTCTTCCAGAGGTTTGTAAAACTAGTGATGCAGTGCTAAAGGCGTATGACATATTATAATAATTTCTTGCTGTATTACAGGTTTATATTTTGGAATAAGGAGTTTTTGAGAAGAAATAATGCTTCACTTAATACACAGCTATATGGCAGAATCAGTTGCAGGAATAATGAAAGTCACCCCACAAAGAGACTGGGACTAAAAGACAAGTCCAGTCTTTTTCAAGGTATCAGATGAATCCATAGGAGTGTTAGGATACATCAATCAAAGTTATAAATTAAAGAAATTATCAGAGTCATGTATGTGGCTCTCTTGCCTCCACAGGGAGGTCATGGCAGACTGTCTCTGCTGTAGGATCTTTTTTCCTGCAGCCTGTAGCCCGTCCTGCAAGGAATTTTAGAACTACATCACTGTACAACTGTCTCTCAGTAAAACCTTGGTATTTTCATATTTATGTGTCTCGGTGTCTTTATTAGTGACTACAATGAATTTACAATTAAAAGGATGTGCCTTTTTCTTCTCCCTCTTGTACCCATCTTCATTGATGCTTTGTGTTCAGCCTGGGGTAGTAGCATCCAACTGGAAACACCCTTCATCTCTCATGGCATGAGAATCAGTGCTTTGGTTTGGATTTTATTTTGATGCAGAATGCAGTACAAGTATTTCTTATCCAATTCTAGGTTTCATTTAGGCCGAAGGCTTCCTTCCTTTCTGTGAATGTTGTCTGGTTTTGCCTTTTGTAGCTTTAGCAAGTCAGTGGTTGAAAAGAGCTCCAAAATATGTTTTGGTTGTTTTTTTCCTGTCTTGATTTTTGTACAGTAAAGGTATCACCCATAATTCATAACATTCAGTCATCTTTGAAATTAATTTTTCAAGAATTTTTTTTTAAAGAGATTGAAGGTTTTTCTCCTTGTTTTCTGTCCTTTATAGAAGTGAAAAACTATCAAGTCACATCTACCTTTTAGAATTTTCTGATTGGATTTTCTTTATTTGGATTTTCTGATTGATTGATTTACTTATTTCTGATGTATTTATTTGGATTTTCATATTTTTTTATTTTTCTTTATTTGGATTGTGTGGTGATATATCTAGTCTAAGTTTGTAGGAGGCAGGGAGTTAACATTTGGGTCTTCTTTTATTTCTGTTTCTGTGTTGGCCTCAGATTGATACAATGTTTTTTATTACTTTCTGGAAATAGAAATGCAAAGAGATAATATACCTATGGAGAAGTAATATCCGTCTGTGGGGTGAGTAAAAAAATACATATCCTGCAGAAATAGAATATGTATTAGTTTACATTTCCTTCTGTATTTTCAACTTTAAGAAGTGATAGGGTGAGCTGCTGTTGCAAGCTTCTGGTTAATCTGATGTTTTTAGGGTCTGCTTTCCATTGCAGGCAGGAAGACTTGCTCCAAATTCAAGTTGCTAATTCTTGACGCACAGGATATTTTCCTTCTCATTAAAATGTATTTATTTACTTTGCAGTGAGAATAGCGTGCTTAAGATGCTTCTTTTGATCTTTGGTAATGCCACAGACTCAGTAAGACTGCTGGCATAAAGTAGTGTTTATCTCATTTCGCTTTAACATCCACTGTTAATTGGATCTGAATAATGTAACCCCATTGCAAAAACTGGTTTAGTTTGTTGAGTCTCAGTGTGATGTCCAATAAGATGTAGGTAAGTGGTTGGAAATTGTTTCCTGTCTGTAATTGGAAGGCTTCTTCGTGTGTTTCCGTGATTTTATTTCATTTATTGGATTTTAGGCCTTTTAAGAGATAGAGGGGATGGGGGGAAAGTACAGCAAGAAGTACAAAGTTTTAGCAAAAGCAATTTTTTGACACTTGAATTTGTAATATCACGTACGTTTCTAGGGCAACAACTTCTTGTAATGCAGATCAGCATCTGAAATACTTCTAGCAGCTGGAGAGTGAAGTTAGCAGGACCCACGATTGGTTCTGCAGCTGATACTGGGGGCTTTGTGGCTGGTGGGAATTGTCCTGCAGCTCCCCTTTTAGCTGTTGTCCTTTTGGCGAGCAGCAAGAAGCAATGAGCGATGCCAGAGTTATCCTCAAGAGAGGTTGTAATTTCGGATGCTGCAAGATCAGGGGAGTGAATAAAATCAGATTTCCGATAGCTCTGAGGAAAAGTTCTGAGACGAGGGAGGAGGTGACAGAGTGAGCTTTCTACAGCAGCTTGGATTGCAGAGGAATGTGAAACTTCACAGTTTTCTCCCATCTTGCTCTTGAAAGTTAACAGAAGAAATAGATAGGAGTGGGAGACAGTTTTCTGACATAAATCCCAGATTATTCATCCCCAGAAATTGAGATGGTGACAAGAAACTGGGTACTCAGCAGAGTTACCCAAGAATTTTGTTGACTGAGTTAAATCCTCCAGCAAGCAGGTGTCGAGTAAATGTTTTGATTCCTTGGAGTGTATATTTGCATATTTGAAACTTTCTGGTACTTATGACTCAGTTTGTCAAAATCTTAAAAAGAACAAACCAACAACTTTTATGGCATTGCTGTGTAGGGGCTTCAAGATGTTCATGCCCTGAGCTGGGGTCCTTGGAGCACAGGCCCAGCTTATCCTACTACCATCTTGGGGATGATGTACCTGCAGGTCCTAACCATTGGCATCTCATGGATAGCTATAGTCACACCACACTTCAGACTGTGTGAAGTGTCTTTAACCCCCGCTGTCTGATCACTTCCAACCCTGAATCTGTTTTCTTCCAACACCTCTGCTGGGTCCCTCTTGCCCTCCCCTCAAGCATGACTTGTATCCTGCTTCTTTACCAGGGTGGGTAGGTGTGGGTGTTACAGGTCTGGCTGTAGAAGCAAGCAGCTCTGGCCCTTCAGGCAGGTCCTGTGAAGTGTTTTAAAGGTCTAATGAAAAGTGAGGCTTTATCTGTGGTATTTTGTCTATACAGGTTTATTTTCTTCATGCAAATATGCAGGGGGGGTAGGAGGAGGAGAAAACATGCTGAGAGAGTAACACTTGACGTCGTGAAGTGTTCTTTCCTTGTAAATTTTTCAGTTTTGTCAGTTCTCATTTGCTGGGATAATGAAGGATGATAATATGTGTAAACTTCTTTGGTGTATTTTTGTCTGGTACATTAATAGCTTCCTTAGTATGTGAGGAAAAGCAAGTCTGAACTTACTAGTTGCTGATCAGAATGTGGAAGTGGTATTTTTTTCCTAAAAACTGTAATTCAAGGTTATGCATGTGCAAAAATAGCTTTAGGGTACAACAGATATTTTCTTCAGCAGGTCTAGCTCATTTTATTGACATATTGTTTTGTAAACTCTGGGTGATTTGTATTGTTCTCAACAGAAATAACTTGCATCAATCAACATAAGAGTGTAATTAATTTACATATTGTGGAAATGATCCAGCGTTTTTGTTACCCTACAATGCTAGACCTGAGAGAGGAAAACTGTAATAACATTTTGAGTTTGTAGTTTGTTTTTAAGTTATTCTTCACTTCTGATTGTGCTGGAGAAAGTGTTGTGACCTTCTTAAATTTGTGCTTGGCATAGCATTGAATGAAAATAAAGGGAGACTTATGAGTGAAATTGTATTTTGTGACCGTGTCGCGCATCAGTACAGCCTTAATGAGATGAGGAGAGTGCGGCTATTGTGTGCTGTAGCAAAATGTAGTCCAAAACACATTTGTTAAGAACAAATTCAAGAATTAACTATTTCCCTTCTGTATGAGAATCTGAAGTCAGCAGAAGATATTATGGCAGACAAAGAGCATGATGAATTTTTCGGGGTGTGCGTGGCAACTCGCCGCATGCCAAAACCAAATGAAAATGTGTAGAATATTGTTTTGAATAGGCAAGGGCTGGCTCCTGTTTGTTTGAGGCACCAGAAGGTCTCAGAATCATCCGAACTTCTCTAGTCCATCAGTGAATTGTAGTTAAAGCACCAGTTTCTCGATGAAGAAATGCAGGGAGCGGAGTGGTTATTCACTGTGGATAGATTTGACACGAGGTGGCTTTTGGGGGAGTGTGAACTTGTGTCTCTGAATGTGTAGTTTGAGACCTCTTCCTCTCCTTCTCTTTACCCTGACTATATTGTATGTTTGATTATTAATAGCTGCTGGGGCTTTTTTGTTGTTATTTTTTTTTTTTACCTGGATGGAACAGTGGTGTCGGCTGCTCAAAGCCTCCATGCAAAAAGATGCCACACACAGGCAAAACCTGATACCCCTAGCATCCTTATAATGCAAAAGAGCCCTTCTTCATTTTACATTATGTATTCTATGTTACAGTGCTTTGTGTCTTACTACCATATTATGTATCATCACTTTGACCTTAATTCCTCACTTCTAAGCACCACCTGAGGGGATATCACTGGAGGTGAGAAAGCTTCTCAGGGAGGCAGGGTGTCAGTAAAATTTGCCTGATATGAACTAAGGGTATCTTTGGGGAAAAAGCAAACAAACTAAACAGTTTAGTTTCTTGATGTTTTTATTCTTTAAACAAGATTCATGATATTTCATTTCAAGAACTGCCCGTGAACAGAGATCTTTTAGGCCTCTCTTTCTAATGGCTGGCTGATGGTGAATGTTGCATCGCCAGTTCTGCAAGAGAGATGGTTGCTGTCATTAAGCTATTGCTGCTGAGGAGATGAGGGCTGGAATCAGATTTTCTGGCTTCGAGTTCTAGTCCTGAGATGAGGTGCACAGTGGTACTGCTTGTGCTGACCAAACATAAGTAGCATCTCTGTGACCACTGTAGAGAAGCAGCAGGTTGGCCCAGCTCAGTGGTTACATACCTAACTTCAGAGTATGTGCTACCTCTTGCTTGCTTGTAATCCTGGGTCTCACTCCTCCTCTGCCCGTGCAGAAAACCCCTGCTTGCGTGCAGTGATGTTTTCAAGCTGGCTGTGCTGGTGATAGCTTGGTGCCCGTATTCTGCTTTCACTCAAGCAGGTAACACTCCCACTTTTCACAGACTACTGATAAACTCTTCAGAGCTTTCCTGCATTTTTCCCCAGATACATAGAAGAGTGGATGAATTTCCTGATTTGCTGGCAAAAAAATTGGAGAAATGCATGATCCAGCAATGAAAAAGTCCTTTTGGCTATTCACTCAGGGACATGAAAGACAAAGGAAACCACAAAAGATGATATAGACATAGGGCAATGTGACTGTTGGCAAATTGGCAGGACTGTGTTAGTCCTAGGAACTCTTAGCTGTGCTAACTCTTCTGGAAAGTGTCCAGCTGACTGGAGAAATGCAGTTAGTCTTTCAGTAACTTGCAAAGGTTGAAATCTGACTTCATACTGCTCCGAATGTGTTCTGCTTTTCTTCCTTTCCACGAAACCAGAAGTGTCAGGGTACTGCAATTCAGATTCCTTTTTTGACTCAAGCACATTTTCTCATCCTGCTTACTTTGAATCAAGTGGTGCTGGGGCTTGAACTTGGGCTGTCCTCATCCCAGGTCAGCACATTTGTCTTTTCTCTGTGCTTAATTGATGTGGGCTGTGAGCAAAAGAGAATTGGTGAGCTAATCTAGTGAAAGCCTGTTCTCAGAACTTCATTTTTAATCTCTTCCTAGAAAACAAGTGATGGGTGCAGTAGATGGTGCCAAATACAGGGACCCAAACAGTACACCCATACTGGCAGAGACCATGTTCTCCCATCCTTGCTCTTTGTAATAGCTTTGTGGAGTATAAAAATTCATGAGCATTTTATTTTCCTTTGGGTTAAGGAATTATCTGATCGGCTGTCTGTCACTCTGAGAGTGTCTGGATGCTGACAGTGTCTGGATGCAGTCTGTATTCCTCTTCCATCTCAACTCCTTTTAAAAGCTTCTGACTAGTATCCATTGTCCTGGCAGCATCCATGGGCTCTTTTTGGAGTGCACACAAATGACTGAGGCCCAAAGCCAACTGGTACAATTCTCACCGAGCATTGCAATGCTTAAATAGGCATGAAGGCTGGAGTTGTATTGCCTAAACAGAAATACCTGCTGCCATGTTAGGAGCTTTAGGGTAGCACATTGTTGTTGGTTCAGAAGTGCATGAATCCCTTGGCTTCCAAGATCACAGAATCACAGAATATTCTGAGTTGGAAGGGACCCGTGTACCACCATGCCTTAGTGCTTGGGCAACTCTTGTAGGCTTCTGCTAATTAAGTGATAGCTTGCTATGCATGGATGAAAAGCAGTCTGTATTTTAACGCAGTGTGGTGCTCCGCAATTTTTTATTCTTTCCTGGCAAAACAGAAATGTATTTGATACTGATCTGTTATGTTAGTTTAGTATAACATAGAATCATAGAATGGCTTGACTTAGAAGGCACCTTAAAGACCATCTAGTTCCAAGTCCCCTGCCATGGACAGGCACTCCTTCCACTAGACCAGGGTGCTCAGAGTCCCATCCAACTTCGCCTTGAACACTTCAGGGATTCACATCTTCTCTGAGCAACCTATCTAATATTAGCAATATCCATTGCTAAGGAAGTTGGAATATTTTTTTTAGAAGGTGCAATAAAGATGAGTTGAAAGGCAGCAGTGTATTAAAACAAGTTCACTGTGGTAAATCCTATTGGAATGTGCTTGGATCTAATTCTTTAGCAGGAGAGGGGTTTGGCATTACACAAGATTTAGGTGTGCATTGACAGCTTCCACTATTTTAATTTGCTTTACTGTCATGTCTTGCAAACTTATCTCTACTGTCATGCTATCTGGTGCATTTAATAACTGGATATTGTTAAAATAAATTGTAGCGAAGGGAAGATGGAAAAATAAATGAAAGGAGCTCAAACACGAAAGAAGAAATCCAAATTTCCTTAGGTTTGGGTTGTTTTTTTTGGTTTGAGGTTTTTTTCCCTTTTAAAAATTATTTAAAAATTATCTACCTTAATCTAGCACTTTAGTAGGCAGTTAGCATCTGGTCTTATGGGAACACATTCCTCTAAACAGATAGAATAGGCAAATAAATACAAGTAGGGACTTGGATTCTCTAATTGTCTGGGATACCCAACTTGAGTGAAGTTAAGCCTAATTTTTTTTTTTTTGTTTTGCCTTTTTTTCTGAGCTGCACCAAACTCCTGCAGCTCACAGGATCTACCTGGTTTCACCCTTCTTGAATGGGAATGTGTGTTCTTCCAAATGCCATTTTAAAACATTTCCAAGCAAGACTATGGTTCTTTCCTGAGATCTAGACTTTTTTCCCCCCACATTTATAAGTATCTTTACAGACAGAAGGTACTGTACCATTTTAAACCAGTTTTAAAGTTAATGGTTGAACACGATGATCTTAGAGGTCTTTTCCAACCTAAATGATTCTGTGATTCTGTGTTCTAATTCTTTTGAGGGATTCAGTTATTGATGGGGATTCAGTGTGGTGTATAGGGTTTTGGAGAAGGAAAGGAGTAGCTGTCGCTGCCATGGAGAAGCAGCGAGAGTATCTCATAGGGTACTGCCTGGGTTCAGCATGGAGCAAATTCCTGACCATGTCTGGTTGCTACAATGGTGTTCCCATGATGCCTCATGGAAGAAGGGAGGTTATTACCGTTGCCAGTCCTCAGCGAGGAATTGTGCTTCCCTTGAATTCTCCTTGGCTCCTGTCATTCATCTGACCGCAAAGGGCTGTTGTGACAAGTTCCTTCATGTGTTTCCAACCTAAGAAGCTGGCTGGAGTTCAGCAAACGCTGGTGCTGAGTAGTGCTTGTGTTGTATATGTACAGTTGCAGAATGCTTTCAGAACGAATAGTCCACAGCAAAGCTGTTTTAATGAGCTGGAATGCCAATTGTAGCATATCCTACCCAATCTGGCAGTGCTCTACTGAGCTGAAATACCTTCTTTGTTCTTAAAATACCCCCACTGATTCAGATTTTAATTGCAGATATTACAACTGTCAAAGAAAAGGAGAGATGACCAGATGATTGTGCTGCTAGTATAAATGGAAGCTGAGTATATGTCAAGTTCCAGCCTTTAGATCTTCCTTCCTTCTTTATTCAAATAGCGTTTGAATAAATGCTATTGCAGATATGCCTGTTTGCTGCAGTGATTACAGGGGGCAGAGGCTCTCTCTAATGCTAAGATGACCCCGAAATGCATTGTGCCTCATTATATCCACTGTGTTGACTAAACTAATCTGACAATAAGCATGTAGGGCTGCAATGATTTCAGTGCTGGCAATGTTAACACATAGGCATAGATATTAAATAATGTTGGTTAAAGTCTGAGGCTTGATAAATTGAGATAGAATTTACTAATGCCTGGAGAGATTGTGATTCAGCAGTTGCATTAAAACAAAAAAAAAACCAAACAGAGGTGAATGAAATAAAAGAATTTTAAAGTTTGGGCACCAGACTGCATGATTGCATTGCAAATCAGTCAGCATTGGGTAGAGGGTGAGAGCTCCTCTGTAAGTGAACTGAACCTTTTTAGCCCAGATGTGTCAGGAACAACCATCAACCAGATGGGCTACCAATCGTTGCTGTTCTACTTCATTACATATTGATCAAGTTCTCAAGTTTTACAAGTTTATGGATGGTCCTATGGAAAGAGACATGGTAGACTGTCTTCAGTTTGTATTTCTACATTTCTAGTGTCCAGGAGAATGGATTTTTTGCTGGATTGAAGACATGCCTGACAGATTTCTCAGGCTGCAGGAAAATACCATGGACATATCGTGAGATCATCCACCCTAGCTGATAATGTACATGCAAAAGAGAGAAGAAATCAGTGATAAGCCTCCAAACTGAGTCTGTAACTCAGGGCAATGCTAATTACACAAACTGACACTGTGATCCTGTCTTTGAGCCTTTCACTGTTTTGAAGAAGGGTAGGAAGTCATCTCTTACCAGGGTGAGGGAGCTTCTACCAACCTGCAGGGAGTATAAGAGGAGTATTCATGGATAGTAGCACACCTTGGTGGTCTTTTGGGGTCACCAGTGTCCCAGCATATAAAGATTTTCATAACATCACTTATGTTTAGTATTAAGCACCATTGGTTGCACAAGATCAAATGAGGGGCTGATACATGTTACACTCAGCAGACTTGGTCCTTGCAGAAGTATAGTACTTTCTTACCCATTCCTGTTGTGAAAGGTAATATCCTTAATGGTTGTTGAAGGTTTTACAGTATTATGATGTGCCTGAAGGGATTTTGCTGGAACATAACAACAACAAAAGCTAGGAACAAGGTGGACAATGTGATTTTGTTTGTGTATTTTGCTTGAAATGCTGAAGTTGGGGGGCAGATTGTTGCTTGAGTGTAACTAAAACTTTTTTTTTCCCTCTGGTGCCTATCACTTTGTAAACACAGTAATAAAATTAATTTGAATTTTGTTCCCTCCTGTATGTGTGACAGGGACAGTCTGCTAACGAAGATACTGTTAGTGGCCTATGTGCTTAGCTACATTAATTACATAAGCTAAATATAGTGTTGGTAATGGATGGTGTGATAGTATGGGGGGAGAGGCTGTGAGTCCTCTGGATGCTCTGTGATGTCTGTCCTGGTGGCAGGATACTTAACTCCCACTTCATTTTATTCCTTTACACTTGGTTGAAGGGAAAGGAGAAACAAGATGAGCTTTCTTTCTTGTAATATTGATTGTCTTATTAAGAGTCCATTAAAATTGGAAAGTAGAATTGTTTTAAGGTTACAGGAGCCATTTGAGTTACGTTGCAGCCTCACCCAGGAGTGGAGAACAGCAGAAGGTGCTGGTACAGTGCTAGCATATTACTAGCAATAATTATCTTGAACTATCCTTTCTTACTGAAGCTTGCAGAATGAATGTGAATGCTTTCTAGCTGTCTTGTGTTTTGGTGGCTTTTTTTTTTTTTTTTAAGCAGCTTCACAGTAAGTTTTAAAGTATTGCAGAAGAGCCTTATTCTGATCATTGGTTTAGACAAATCTTTCAGTTGAGGTATCAGAGGTTTCACTTCTCTGAAGACCTATACAAAGCCAGCATTTTCTTAATGTTGAGTAGCAGACATTACTCCATATCCTTCTGATTACTGTGCATCTTCCACTCCCCTTTGTTGCTTGGAAAATGGGAGGAGGGTCCCAATGTCACCTATTATTTGCACCATTTACGAACAAGTAATTTGAAAACAAAAGCTTTGGAGGAGGAAATGTGAATGGAAATTGTGAGTTTACAGATATCTCACCTGATGACCAAACCCTGTAATTTTGCAAGCAAGAAAGTAGGTGTTATTTTTCACATCCCACTCTCAGATGGAAGTGAAAGTAATAATGAAAACCTATTTGTTCATGGTCTCTTTCTAACTGCATAAGGAGAAGATTACTGGGACTAGGTGGTACTTCAGTCTATCAGGTGGAGGTGTAACATGACCCAGTGTTGTGGAAAGCAGAACTGAAGGAAATGAGGCATACTTGAATTTTTCTTTTCCCAGTGAGTGCAATTAATGGTTGGGAAGAACTCATCCAGAAATATGATGCATGGCTGTCAGCTGCTTTCACCACTGGGTGCCTCTCTGTGAGGTGGTGTAGCTCAACTGAAAATGGTGCACTTGATCAGGAGCCATTTGGCCTGAACTGATGAGTCAAGCATTGTGCTCTTGACCTGAAATTCTGTGAGACACTCAAATCACTCTTGTGTGTGTATTTTCAATATATTCCTTTAAAGTTTCTTTTTAGTTATAAAATAGGAATTGTCTCATCCTGGGGAGGTAGTAAGTATAAAGGGATGAGTATTGCATTTTATACTTTGCATTTTTTAATACCTACTTGTTCCCGGTGTGCTCAGCAATACTGTTTCCTTTTCTTCTTGACCACCAATTGGACTGCTGGTGGTATCCCTTGCATTAGTGTGCTGGATAAACACTTGAGGTGCACTCTGTTGGAGGTAAAAACCTTCTGCATCCAGGTGCTTGTTTAATGCTAAGTGAGGCTGAAAGATTAATCAGATAATTACGTTAATAGCATAGTGTTCTCTTTAAGAAGGGGACTGTGCAGTACCAAGATAATATTGCAGAACAAGTCCCTTTGCAGGAAAAGGTGGAGGAGTTCTCCAGGGGACTTTGCTACCCTCAGTACGTATCAAACTATCAGAATACTAAAATAGCTTTCAGTGCATTTGGACCAGGATAGTTAGGTGCAGTGTTTTGGCAGGAGTTATGGCTATTTCTTATTCTGTATTCATAAAAGGGAAAAGAAAAACATCTAAAGATCAATGTATTTTTGTAAGACTGAGAGGAGACTTCCTTTCTTATTCCCCTTCCATTTAATATTACATGGAGGCACTGGATGAGTCTTTTCTTGGAGGAGTTAACAGACCCCGATTTGAACTGTTTTTTAACCAGTATGGACTTGAATGTTTCCCTCAGGCTGCAAGGGTAAGTGGTAAATGGTAATGCAGGGAAACATTGTCATCACCCTCCGGAAAGGCTGCTTGGCCAGCTCATCCTTCTCATAGATGAATGAGATTAGGGATCTGAAATGGCCAGGTCTCTGTGAGCCTGGGTTCAAGCCTGCCCAGACAAAGGAGAGGCATTTTTGCTATGCAGAAGCTGCTGACACTGGTTGCAACAGGAACACGTCTGTGCAAATGGCCTGAGCTCACCCTCTTCAGTCTGTGGACTGCCTCTGGTCTGGAGTATTTGTCACTGGGATAGCACTATTCAATAACTGCCTGAAGATGGCCAGCTTTGAGCTGATGTGGGCACATCAGGCAGGGGAGCTCCTGTGGAGGACCAGCTTCCTGCGTGCCTGGAGGAAGCTCAGCTGTCTGGTGTGAGCTCTCATGCAGTGTACATACTGCACAGCTGATTTTGAGATCCATACAAGGGCCCTCAGCCCACCTTGTCAAATTTGTGTGCTTGAAGTTAGACTCTCAAGGCCACACTTGGGCACCCATTAGGTCACTTCAGAGCTGTGCTGAGCACCAGTGTTTCCTACTTAAACTGTTCAAATAGTTGTCTGTATCTGAGTTTGTCTAGCTGTAGGGCTGGCTTTGGTGGGACCCCTTATAAGCAGCACATACCAGTGGTCATAGGTGGACCACGATGCTTTGTATGTTCAGAATGGTTTGGGTTGGAAGGGGCCTTAGAGATGATCTTATTTCAACCCCCAGGTTGTGCAGGACCCAATCCAACCTGGCCTTATATACTTCTGGGAATGGGGTACCCACAGCTTCTCTGGACAACCTGTTCCAGTGCCTCACTGCCCTCTGGGTAAAAAAATTTCTTCCTAACATCAAACCCAAATCTCTCCTCTTTTAGTTTAAAACCATTCCCCCTTGTCTGATCACGATCTGCCCATGTAAAAAGTTGCTCTCCCTCTTTTTTATAAGTCCTCTTTAGGTACTGGAAGGCTGCAGTGAGGTCTTGCCAGAGCATTCTCTTTTGCAGGCTCAACAACCCCAACTCTCTCAAACTGTCTTCATAGGAGAGCTGCTCCAGACCTCTGATCGTTTTTGTGGCCCTCCTCTGCACTCGGTCCCACATCCTTCTTGTGCTGAAGATCCCAGGTTGGGTATCACAGGGACAGAGTAGAAGAGTAGGATCTCCTCATTCAACCTGCTGGTCATGCTTCTTTTGATGCAACCCAGGATAAGTTGGCCTTTAGGGCTGGTTATTACATTAATGTGATGGCACAGTCATCTCCAAGTCAGGCAGCAGGGAGGCAGCATAAAGGTCTTCAAAGGCACAGAGAGTGTGCAGGAAACTTCAGTGCTGTTACTTAGGAATAGTTTTCCAGGCAGTTCATGAGGGAAAGGAAACAACAGTTTTGGGGAGGTGGGTGGGTTGCTGTGTGAGTCTGCTGCCATGTTGCTCTAGAGGGCTGTACCTGTGCCCCTTGTGGCAGCTGGGGCCCCACATGGTCGAGGCTCCCTGGCAGAAGACATGGGTGACAGGGCAATGGCTGTTGCCTCACCATTAGCCACACACTATGTGGCTTCTTAGGGAGCCCCTGGTGGTCTAGTGGTTAAGGATACGGCACTGTAACTGCCGAGGCCCGGGTTCGATTCCCGGTCAGGGACACTCCCCGGGCAGGTGGAGCCCGTTAGCCCTGTAAGGCGATCCACCTACGTCCTGAGGACCTCGCTGCCACTGTCCAAGCTCGCTTGGCCCCGGCAGATGAACCTCAGGATTAAAGGGTGGGCTCAGTTCTGCGCGCACTGTGTCCCACCTAAAATAAATCCAATGCGCAGGCTGGAAGGCGTACAAAGACCTTCCACAGTTCTTCGTTCGCGAAGTCTGGCCATTATATATGTGGCTTCTTGAAATTCCTCTTGTCATCATTGTGAAGCTGAAATTCAGTGGCAGTTTCACAATAGTTTCTCGTGCAAGGGAGGGAAAGTAGGTCACAGACTGCCCTCCTGGCACTTATTTGTACGGTTGTAGGGCTGTGATGAGATCTGAAGGCTCTGATGATCCAACCAGTCAGAATTTGTTTCTCACCCCTTTCCTTTGTGTCTCTGTTTCTGGCATACAAGTTGACTGGGGAAGAGATGCTGGAACTGAACAGTTGACTTCCCTGCTATTGTTATTACTATTTCAGTAGGGCCTAAAGGTTTTTGGTATGACTGGGCACCAAGCATTGTGCAGACTGGTCAGACTGCCCAGGTACCAAAGAATAAACGCTTCAGGTGGGTGAGTCAAAGCTTAGATGGAAGCACAAAGGGCATTTAAAGTTTCAGCTGCTGAAGTGTGTGCTTAGGATACCAATGTAAGACCTTCCAGCCTAGGAGGCATTGACAGCATAGCAGCACCTGCATTTCAGCAGTGATCTTGCATGGTGTGTGGAAAGCCCCTGCTCTTCCTTTTAAAGCAGTGGTAGCCAGCAGTTTGAAGGTTGGCAGGGAAGGAAACAAAATAGGGACCCAATCCCATAACGTGAAGTTGCAAAGCTTGAGGCTTTAATATGCCCAAAGTCCCTCAAAGACTGGTTAATACTGTTATGATCTAAATAATCAAAAGAATGTTTGGCAAACCCTTCGATGTGCAGCTGGAACTGAGATCTGCATTGATGCATCAGTGATCAGAGTTTGGCGGAGGATCTCCAGCCGCACTGACCTGTGCTCTGTGGTGTGGGAGGATTTGGGGCTGGTGCCCCTGGACACTCCTGCACCTGTGCAGTGCGAGAAGTGAATAGACTGTGTTTTTCCTTGCCCTGGCTGGAGCAGCTGGGGACTTGTCGTGGGTTACCAGCCCCCCCTGGGCTGAAATGGTCAGGCCCAGGTATAGTTCCGGAGAAAAAGCCAATCAAAAGTTATAGTAACGCCTCTGCTAATGACATATTTAAGAAAACGGAAGAGAAGGTGTGTGTCGCAGTAAGAAATTCAGCCGCCATGTGAGGAGAGGGGCAGCGGCCCCCAAGTTGGGGGGCCAGGCCCTCTTCCCTGGCCTTGGACCGGCAGCAGGTATGAAGTCTCTCCAGCTGGGATGTGTAACAGAAACAAACTCCAGAGAGAAAACTGCCCAGCTGAAACATGCTGCAAGGATTCCAGCTCCGGCGGAGAGCAGAGGACGACTTGAGATAACCAGCAGCTTCAAGGTCAGTTCTAGCAAGAGAAGAGTTGAGACGAGGGGGGAGAGGCCCCCCTTCTCTCCCTGCAGCCAGGGAAAAGAGACTGAAAGTTATAAACCCCTGCTGCCTTTAGAAGATAACTGGGGTGCAGAGAGACCCCCAGCAGTTAATGAGGGAATGTGTCCCGGAACAGATGAATGCCTACAGAGGCTGTGACCCTTGTGAGAGGTCTGAATTGAAGCAGAATCTTGCTAGAGACCTGTGGCCTATGGAGAGAGAGTTTTATGCTGGATCAAGTTGTCTCAAGTAGAACCTGTAGTCCCGGTGAGAGATCCATGCTGGTGCAGCTCACTTGTGACCCAAAAGGACAGCAGAGAATGGAAGAGCTGCTGTCCTGGGTGGACCCATAAGGAGAAGGTCTATTTAGGACTATCTTCAGTGGCGATGGGACCCCCACGCAGCAGAGGAAGGACTCAAACCCATCCTCTGTAGTTGTGGGTGAAGACTATGGTGAAATAAGTGTCTTGGACAGGACCCCACAGAGACAGGGGAAAGGACTCAAAGCCATTATCCCCTATAACCGTGGCATAGACCATAATGGAGTAAGAGTCCCCTTAGAAGCCATGGGTCCTTAAAGGAGGGGATATACCCTCAACCCTGAAGTCATCATGCAGCAGCACCAGCCGGGAGAGAGAGAGAGAGAGCAGAAAGGAATCTCCAGCTACGACACACTGAACCTGCGTCCTCAGATAACAGAAAGGACACTTTACCAGTGCTACAGCAACTGTTTTAAAGGAAGAACCTTTCTTTCTCTTTGGACTAATACAGAAGAGAAAGAAATGCTTTTGTAAATACTTTACCAAAAGAAGATACCTTTCTCTTAGACTGAAATAAACTAGGAGAAATGCTTTTGTTACATCTGGCACCCGGCCAACCGTCCAACTCCCCGCAAAGAGACGAGACTAAATTTGTATATAGCAACCTGATATTCTTTGTATTCATAAGTTAGTTTAATGAGTGTTATAATATATGTTATTTCCATAAGATAAGCTAAGTTTAAGTAGTACTGGTGTAGTATATATTATTCATAAGATAAGTAAGTTTAATTAGTATTGGTGTAGTGCGTGTGATTTTCTTAGTTTTATCTTTCTAGTAATAAATCTTAGTATTATATCCCTTAAGTCAAGCCTCTGTTTTGTCTGGATAAAACCTCTCTCAACTGATAGTAATTGTGTGAAGGGGGGAGTTTGAGCAAAAAGGGTTTTGATCCCCTAGTTAACCCACGACAGGACTGCAAAGTGGCACAAAATGGAGGACAGGTCAGGTTCTCCTCTGAGCAAGAACACTGACCTCCCAGTATTTTCTTGTGGAAGTTGGAATTTTTGGTGTAATATAAAACATTATCAGGGAGAAATTCAAGTATCTCTTTTATGTTTATTCAGTGTTTTTCCAGATTAGTTTCCTAGCTTCATTTGGCTCAAAACTACTTAAGAAATAAAAAGAAATCACCTTAACTGGCTTCCTGTGAGGAATGTCACTGGCTGTTCTGAGGACTCTCCATCGCTTCTTAAAAAGTTAACTTAAACAAAACAAACCATTGTGGTTCTTTGTGGCTGCCACAAGTCTTCACGTGTTGCTTAGCTACCACTTGGCAATGACCTTTACCACCAGAAGTGGTGTTGTGAGCCTCCAGGCTGAAATCACCTGACAAAAGGAGAAAGCATAGAACACCCAAAATCTCTGCTCTGAACTCTAGTGATTTCTGTTCTTGCCTGGAGCTCCTGCATTTTGTGTATGATGTCACAGAATCACAGAGTCATACGATCATTAAGGTTGGAAAAGACCTCTGAGATAACTGAGTCCAGCCGTTAACCCAGCACTGCCAGGTCCGCCACTAAACCATGTCCCTAAGCACCACATCTAGGTGTCTGTTAAATCCCACCAGGGATGGTGACTCCACCACTGCTCTGAACGGCCTGTTCCACCCTCTCAGGGAAGAATTTTTTTCTGGCTGTGAACCGGAGAAGGCAGGAGATAATCCTAATTTTGCAGAATTGGCATATGAACAGAGTCTCCCATTATCTAAATATGACACCGGACAGCTGCGTTTTGAAGCCCAATGTCAGAAATCTTCAGTTTTGCAAAAACAAGGGAGAGAAAAAGACAGAGGTTTTATCCCAGCTTTCTGTAAGCTTTCAAAAGTAGAATTTCCTAATATGTATGCTACAGCCTATGGTACGTTTTTTTGGGATAGGTTATGTAGAATTTGATGGTCTCCTATTCTGAAATGATAAAAACCAACAGATTGCAGTGAAGTCATTAAGGAGTTGAATTTTGGTGTCTTTGAAAATAGAGTTACTACTTAATAAACTGTTTTTTTGGTTAAACGTCATCCCTACGTAAACCTAAAATAAAAATTGTCTTTCCTGCCATTCCTGGTGGCCCTTGCTTCACTTATTTTACATCTTTGCTGGGTCAGGGCAGTCTCAACCTTGCTGCTTTAGATTAACTGTAATGAGTGCCATAACTCATCTAGCAAAAAATAATTAGATAACTTATGTGATGATCAAATTTTGCTAATGGCAGCTTGAGTGATGAAACCTAAGAAGTGCTTTGGGATTCATTAGGTTTTGCCACTGTGAAAGATGCTAAACAACATTAGTAAAGAGTTATCTTACTTCAGTTTTGTGCATGAGTACTAGAGAGTTTGAATAGTGGGAGAAAAGCAGTCTCATTATCTTAGGGTACTGCATTAGTAGTGTGTTACAGAAAAGGGAGAGTCAGTGGACCAGAAGTTGTATCATTTTTCATATCCTCAAACTTTGACACTGTACTTTTACACTACAGTATTGTCCCAATAAATCACAAGGTGGGATCCCTAGAGGTTTTTGTGAAGGATCATATATTTGAAGGTAGGTAGGGTTGAAAAGGAAGCAAAAAATTAAATACATTGAAAAGTTTCCACTTGTTAAACTGCTTTGGAACTAGCTTTAGGGAAGAGAGCGGTGAGGTTCAAGTTCAGACTCCAGCTTCAAGGTGCTTGGGTGCTGTAGTATTTTGATTTCTCATCTGCTGCAGTACAGGTGCCTAGGACAGGGAATGAGTCAGAGCTTTAGCTGAAATAGAATATGTAAAATCTTGGTCCTGTAAAATTAGGAAAAAAACCTTGTAGTATTGAATAGTTACCTGATCACTTTCATTTATAAATGATACCAATAACACCATTACATTAGAGGAAAACAGCATTTCAGACTATTTAAGGCCTATAATGGCAGGCTACTGCAAGCTCCCTGCCTGCACTATGCCAAACCAGAGGGAAAAGACATCTGATCAGAAGCATGGCCTGTAGCCCTGACCAAAATGCCCTGTCCCTCCACAGGACCTGAGAGCAGCATCTCTGCTTGACACTTGATGAAGGGCTTTCTCCTGACCTGCTGCCTGGGGGTGCAGTCTCATTTCTCCCTGCAGATCTTGTGTGGAGATGTCCTTTGAGTTGCACTTAAATTTGTGTCTGTGCACTGTTACTGGTTGTGGTAGTCATGCCATGCTCAGAGGAAAGGGAGGCATGTGCTCCTGGCTGGAGGAGTTTCCATTTAAAAAAGAGTATAAGTCTGTGCAAGTGAGCCTGGTGAACAGTGGAGGAGGATGCAGTAGAAGGGCAGACAGGGCTGGCAAATGTGTGTGTTGCAGTTTCTAAGTGTGAGGTAAATTTTCAGGCTTTCAGAAGGTAAATCAAGGTGGTGACTGGTAGTGCGTTGCTTTCCCATCTGTAACTTGCTCTGTGTAACTGCCTTAGTAAACACATATCCCTCTCTCTGAGAACTGGCAGGGAAGTGACCTGCCCTTTAACCTCAGTGTAGCAAAATACACAAGAGCAGTGAGAAACACACCTTTCCCACCTTTCTGTACTTCACATGCTTGCATAGCTATGCTTTTAATTAGGTCAGGGTTTTTTTTAAAACATTTAACTGCCTCTCAGTGACCCAGGGATTAATTTTTCTAACCTGAATCAATACTAGGTATATGGAGAGTACTGCTGTCCTGTGATGCTTCTGGAGCGAGTGGGTCGTCCAGCAGGCTGGGCTTCATGTGGCTGGACATCAGCACTCACGAGATGGCAGTGTAGCATGATGCACCTCCCTTATGTAGCTTGTGGAGAGGAAAGGTTGGTACCTAGCAGGATTTTGTCCATTCTTTTCAGGCATCTTTTTTGAGATGGGGTGCATTGCCTAGCTAAGGTGCTTTTGCAGCACAGGAAAGGTGTTGCTGTCCTCTGATCATCTTCATGGCCGTCCTCTAGACTCACTCCAACAGGTTGATGTCTTTCTTGTGCTGAAGATCACAGAGCTGGAAGCAGTACTCCAGGTGGGGTCTCATATGAACAGAATAGAGGGGTAGAATCACTTCAACCTGCTGACCATGCTTCTTTTTGTGCAGTCTGGGGTATGGTTGGCTTTCTGGTCTGCCAGCACACATTTCTGTTTTAAATTCAGTTTTTCATCCAGCAACAGCCCCCAGTTCTCCTCAGGGCTGCTCTCAGCCAATTCTTGTCTCAGTCTGTGTTTGTGCTTGGAATTGCTCAGACTCGTATGCAGGAACTTGCACTTGTTCTTGTTGAACTTGATGATGTTTGCACAGGTCCACCTCACCAGGTATTCCTTCCCACCAGTGTGTCGACCACAGCTTTGCATTGTCAGCAAAGTTGCTGAGGGTGCCCTCAATCCCACTGTAGATACCACTGACAAAGATGATAAAAAGTGCTGCTCCCAATACCAATCCTTGAGGAATGCTCACTGTTCTCCACTGGGACGTCAGGCTGTTCACTGCAAAACTCTTGGAAGGCAACCATCCAGACAATTCCTTACCTACCAAGCGGTCAAATCAATGTCTCCCCAGCTTAGAGATAAGGATGCCATATGGGACAGTACTGACCACTTTGCACATGTCCATATAGATGATACCTGTCATTTTTTTCTCATCCATCAGTGCTGTATCCCCACTATAGAAGGCCACCAAATTTATCTCAAACCAGATCTTCTCCTTCTCCCAGTCCCTGCTTTTGCCATCTCTGATTTGGGCAGTGTCGTTGGAGCACTTGATGGTGAAGACCGAGGCAAAAAAGTCAGTGAGTACCTCAGCCTTCTCCCAGGTAACCAGGTCTTCCATTTTCTTCTGGAAAAGGCCCACATTTTCCCTGGTCTTTTTTTTTAATCACTGATCCACCTATAGAAGCCTTTCTTGTTGTCCTTAAAGTCCCTGGCCAGATTTAATTCTATTATGGCTTCAGCTTTCCCAACCAGATCTCTGACTGCTTGGAACAATCTCTCTGTATAGCCTCCCAGGGTACCTGTCCTTGCTTCCATCCTCTGTAGGTTCCCTTTTCGTGTTCGAGTTTGTCCAGGATCTCCTTGTTCATTCATGCAGGACTCATGTTTTTGCCTGACTTCTCTTTATTGGGATGTATGAGTCCTGATCTTGAAGGAGGTCATTCTCAAACATTACGCTTTCTTGGGCGTCTCTTCCCTCCAGGGCTTTATCCCATGGTACTCTACTGAGCAGGTCCCTGAAGAGGCTAGAGTCTGTCCTCCTGAAGTCCAGGACAGTGAGCTTACTGTACACCCTCCTCACTGCCCTAAGGGTCTTGAACTCCACTATTTCATGGTTAATGCAGCCCAAGCTGCCCCTGAGCTTCATATTCCCCACCAGCCTCTCCTTGGTGGTGAGGACGAGGTCCAGCATAGCACCTCTCCTCATTGGCTTCACTATCACTTGGAGAAGAAAGTTATCATTAATGAATTTCAGGTACCTCATGGATTGGTTATGTCCTGATGTGTTGTCCCTTCAGCAGATATTGGAATAGTTGAAGCCCTCATGAGGACCAGGGCCTGTGAACATAAGGCTGCTTCTATCTGTCTACAGAGGGCCTCATCCACTCGGTTTTTCTGGTTGTGTGGTGTGTAGC
This sequence comes from Pachyramphus minor, assembly GCA_013397135.1. Classification (NCBI taxonomy): domain Eukaryota; kingdom Metazoa; phylum Chordata; class Aves; order Passeriformes; family Tyrannidae; genus Pachyramphus; species Pachyramphus minor. The sequence continues at coordinate 559,147 of VYXB01002045.1, read as the reverse complement.
AGATGCCCACTATAATGTCACCTGTACCTGCCCTCCCTTTAATCCTGACCCATAAACTCTCAGTTGGCTCCCCATCTACTCCCAGGCAGAGCTCCATGCATCCCAGCTGGTTATTGACAAAGAGGATGACATCTCCCCTGCCTGACCCTTCTTGAAAGGCCTGTATCCTTTCATTCCAACACTCGTAGGAACCATCCCACCACATCTCTGTAAAGCCAGTAAGATCATACCGTGCAGGTCTGCCCATTCTTCAACTCCTCTTTTTTATTTACCATGTTATGTGTATTTGCATAGAGGTATTTAAGTTGGGCTAGTGGCTGGAGTAGCTGGAGTTTCATTGAGCTGCTCTGCAGACTGAAAACTGAAGTCTGCCATATATTAGGAAGTTTGCTAGGGTCCATTAGGATGGCACCATATATAGTTTTTTAACATACACTCTGTTTTCAGCATCTCTGAGGGGTTTGTTTTGTTCTGTTTTTGCTGTCCATGCTCTTTCATCATCATGTACATTTTTAGTGTCAGTGGAGGTGGAAATGCACAGCATCTCTTAATGCCAGGCTTCTTGATAAGATCTCTTGTGGGCACTGAGTCTTGTAAAATGTGCTTTTGTGTCCTCAGAATGGATGAAATGGTTTTGAATGGAGAATGGATGGATAGTTTTTTACAGAGTTCTGTGATTAGCACATGCCTGAAAGTTTTGTTTCTTTACTGGATGACCTCATAGGTATGACTACAGCAGTCCCCAATAATACACGGCAGTGTAGAAACACCTCAGCGTGCTTTAAATGATTTGTTGAGTAGTAGCTGCAATCAAGCAGTGGCAGCATGGAGCTCAGCACAGACTAATTTTCCCTGCTGCTTGTGTGCACCAAACATCTTGGAAAATAGTATAGACATACTTTTAACTTTTATATTTCTGAAATATAAATAGTAATTTTCCTTTTTGCTTTAGAGGTTGACCTAAATAGGAGGCCTGATTTCATATGTCACCCACTTTCATTGTCATGCAAGTGGGTAGGATGGAAAACCATTCTCTTGGTGCACACTGCATGTCTTTAGGATAACTCATACTTCTGCAGTTCAAGTCTTTAGGATAACTCATACTTCTGCAGTTCAAGAAATCAGATTTTATTTATATTGATTTAAGGAAAAGCTTAGGGGTTTACATTTGCATATTTAATGTAGTTAGAGTTTCAGTTATTTGCATTAGCAATTGCTCCAACTACAGTATTAATAAGGCAGGTGCTTTTGTATAAATAAAATAGAAAAGAGAAAAAAAGTAAAAACATTAGTGCCATAGGTTAATTTTTGTATAGATGGAATGACTTGCAGCCGCCACAGTAACACTTAATATTCCCCTAGTGATACCTTGAGTCAGGAAAGAAATTAACTCCTGTATATTAAGTTAGCAGTTGGCAAACAAAATTAAAGATGAAAAGAAAATGAAGGGGCAAGGAAAAAGGCTCAGTTCCTCAGCACTGCCACAAGGGACACCCAATTCTAGTTTCAAGATCTGGTTATTTCCTTTAATGCCCGCCATATGTGAAAAATGCTATGGCAGCACTGGGCTATATGCAAATCCCTTTGAAACTTGTGGGATTTATGTTAAGCTCACCTTTTATTAGTAATTTATATTTTTTTAGGGTTTGAGGGCTTTTCCCCCTCCCCCAAAAAATGAGGCAAGATAGGCCTGCTAAAGTGATATTGTTGCAAAAGATTGGGATCTTGATGCTTATGAAGATCTGCATTACTTAATACATCCTTTTGATATAATGGGATTTCACTGGGTGATGTAGATCAGGGCTACCTCTGTGTGGATCTAGCTGAAGTCTTTTGGCTTCATGCAATGTCAAGTGCCCACTTACAAGGAAAGTCTGCAGGTGTTTCATTTTGCACCTGTGTGGGTCCAGTGTATTTGTGTAACAGCCAGAAGAAAGTGAGGATTGGATATGTTTCCCCAGCAATGCCTTGAAGCTTTCCTCCCATAGAGCTAAAGTGGACTTGGGAAAACTGTCTGATCTCCAGTAATGCCGTGGCTGCTTTCCCTTCTTTGGAAACAGAGCAACTCTGTTGGGGCATAGGAAGGAAGCCAAAAAGTCAAATTGGCTGAGAACAAATAATGAAATTAGCTAGTGTTGATTCCCTGAGAAGAGCTAATAAATGGGGCAGAAAATCTAACAAAAACCACAAATGAAGCTAGTCTACAATTTTTTTCAGTATGTATGTGTGTGTGTGTATATATATATATATATATATATATATATTATCTTGAAAGTGTCATTTAAAGCAGTTGTTCTTCCCACTGCAACTTCTTTCCTAAATTGTTAAGAGACCTAAGGAGTTTGGCAATGCTCTGTAAATGGGCAGGATCTTGGAAAGAGTTCATTTCTCTTGTAATGAAGTTCTATTTCTGTCATGTACAAATCCTCTCTGAGCAAGAACATTGAATTAGACTGTGGGTGTTAAGTGTCTCTGCAGTTATCTTTGTTTGTGTTAAACAAATGAAAGAAGGCTTAAAGGTGGAAGGTCCTGTCTGTGTTTCTGTTTCCTGGAGAGGAACTGTCCTGCACCCAGCTAGCTGAAGAGGACCTGGCAGGGATAGTTAAGCAAGGTGCTTGTGCTTGGCAGGAGCATCTTGCTGCACAAAAGCCTGTTGCCACTTGTGTACTGTGGCTTAGAAAAAGAAAATATAGTCCAGAGGAATAGATACTTCTCAGGCAGCTAACCACAAAGCATGGAAGTCCTGCTATATCATTTGAGGCAGCCAAAAGCTGGTGGCTGCAATTAGGTATGTAAAGGCTAAGGGCAAAAGGTGCAAGGGAAAGCAGATGTTGAATACACTTGGGTTTCTTCAGGTCAAACCTTTAAAATCTGTTGCTGCTGAGCACGTGTTGTACTTCATGTGAATTGTGCTACTATATGCTTGGCCCTCGGGACCGATTGCTATGTAAATGCAAATTATTTAATTAACATTATTGTTTCCGTCTGCCATAATATGATTTTTATGAGCATTTCTAGATTAAAGTTCACTTTAGAAACATAGCAATTGCTTCCCAAATTGCTTGGCTGTGCACTGCATTTTAAACCTCTTTAGTGCAGTAAGGAATCCTTATCATTTCTTAAGCATCAGAGAAGCAGCCAGAAAAAAAATATGACCAAAACATGTAAATATAACACTTCAGAAAGCATAACGAAAGTCCTGGGTTTTTTTGACATAGCAGATCCGGTAATTCTTGACTGGTAATGGGACAAAAAATATTTAGAGAATAAACCAGTGTCTTCTGATCTTTAAATCGTAAGCGCAGTTTTAGTTAATTTTTTTGTTGTTGTTTTTTCCTTTTTTCCTTCCCCCATCAGCAGGTATGGTGCTTTGTCAGCAGAAGTTCCATATTTGCCAACCGTTCCCATAGTTTTCCTTCTACATGGAAAATATGAGTGGAAGATAGATGTGCTGTCGGGGCCCCGGTGTGTGGCACTGGTTAGTGGTGTGATGTTGGTTTGTGTGCAGGATCCTGCCAATAACTCATCAAGGATGGTGCAGGCAGTGAGTGTGGAAGCTCTTGCATTGCACGCCTGGAGCTTTGCCAGGACCTGCCTGTGTCAACATACAGCTTATTGCTCAGTGCTTTTTTGTTCATTTCAATTATTTAAATAATAACTCAAAGATCAGTTGTAATACCTTTTATTGTTCTGGACTGAGGTTTGTCTAGTTAAGTTGTTCAGGGTAGGAAGTTTAAGAGAAATCCCCGTCAGTATTAATGTGAAGGTGGAGAAGTGTTGGAGAATGTCACCGTGCTTTTCCGTTTTACCGAATTTTGCCAAAGTTTGCAGCTTTTACAAAAAGTTGCTATTTAAGTTTTTGCAATCTTAAGACTAACCCAATTACGTGTCAGTGCATGGAATTCCAAATAAAGGAATGTTTCCATAGCCAAATTTTTGTACCCTTTTTCTGCTGTGAAATTTTAGCCTGTGTTAATTTAACAAGGGATTGGAATGTCTTTAATATTTACCCTCTTCTGCTGTTTTGTGTTTGGGACTTGTTTGTTTTGGAGGTTTTTTAGTAGTAACAGAGCACAAGTGTGTTGAGTGGCTCACAATGAAGGCTGCAAAGAAGGCAAAAGTACTCAGTACTTCCCACTGAATGCAAAGAAATACATATACAGAGGAATATTCAGTGAGCCCTCGATTTTTGCTTTGAAAGGGCGAAAATGTGTCTTATTACTTCAGCCGAGCTTTGTGTTGCTTGGTTCAAGCAGACAGTCTGCAGCTGCTAATGCTTCCCTGCATACCTCTGATGATACTACAGCTGTTTATATCCATAGAAGCTGGAACTTTGCTCCTTGGTTTGGGTCTCACCCCGGATGCCTGTGGCAATGTGTGAGCAGTTTCATGGGGCTCATGAGTCACTGGCTACGCTTTTGTTTCTCTGAGAAAGCACATGGAGAAAAGAAATTGTTCCTTTTACATAATCTAAGGTTTCGCTGATAACAACAGCAGGCGAGAATTTGCCAGTCAGAAATGGTGGTACTAGCTGACAGCATACCTTTAATCTTTAATTTGTGTCTATAAGTTTGGCAGGTTTTTTACTCTTCCATCAGTTGACATATGCAGTGGTTTATGTTCCTGATTAATAGTTTACCTGTGCCTCAAAGTGCCAACAAAAATCTACGTTGAAGAAGGTTCCCAAATACTTCTGAGTGTCAGTGAGGAAATCTAGATAAAATTCAGTCTCATGTACAGGGTGCATTGCTGACCTGTGACTTCTTTCTGATTTTGGAGAGAGGGAATGGGGGGGTGCTTTCAAAAGCAGGCTTCAGTACAGTAAACAGAGAAGACTGGTTTGAAGTGATTGTATTTTTTTTTCAGTCTCTCTTAATCCTGCTTAGGGAAGGGAAATGGGGAATGAAGCATTTAATTATGGCACTGGCTAGACGGGTGGCTGGAATATAATGTAGTGCTGCAGTCTTTCCCTTGTCCTGTGGCAGGGATCACCATACCTGCAGCAGCCCTGGGTCAGGGCATACCAGCTGAACATTTCAGAGTTTTGAACTGGGTAAATTAGAAGGTTGCTGTTAGGCTGCGGTGAGATCAGAGGTTGAGTTTTCTTGCAGCTGCAGTACCATTCAGTATATTGAGAGAGATAGAGTAAGGACACTAGAGTGGGAGAAAGCGTGTTTTTAAATGGACTGGAAATGCAGAGGTGGGTCCTCACTCCCCAGCCTGCACTGGGCATTGCCCTGAAGTCAAACCTTCTGTGCAGAGGAGCAATTAACCTGCATACACAAGCACCCGGGGCGGGGGCGGGAAATGCTGCTCTCTTCCCTTCCTCCACCTCCTCAGAGAAATTTCATTCATAGCTAGGATGTCCAATCAGTTGCTTTATCGTGTGAGGAGTATTGGTTGTTTTTTTTCTTCTCTCACCTTCTCCCACAGCAGGAGGAACATCTTGTGTCAGGTTGGTTGATCTGTGAATAACTCTGATGTTCCACAGCATAATATTAATAGATTTGGTGGCATAAAGTCATATGAAGAAAATCTAAAAATAAAGAGCAGCTTGATTAATGTCTGCAGCCTAAAAGGAGCACTGCTTGTACAGCGGCCAGAGACCAGCAGTATTTGGAGAGGAGTTTTCTAAACCGGGAAGTTGAAAATGACTGTGCCTAGAACTGGGACTGAATTGTCTTCAAAACAGTTTATTTTAATTGAAACCAAACTGGAAGTTTTTTTCCTGGGACAGTGACTGTAAGCCATGGAGGCTGTGCTATGTTGTTGGCAGTGCCTGGGCTTGGCAAGAGACATCTGGGAGGAGAGGGCAGGAGGGCTCCAGACGTGGTCACCACTCCTTGAGGCCCCCATGGATACTCCCAGGCAAAGTAACCTGAATATTTGCATGTCATAAGGTACTTTATTAATACCACTGGATTTTTCTTGTGGTGTCTCTGTTGCAATTAGGCAACAGCACATAATGGTCATAGAATCATTAAGGTTGTAAAAGACCTCTAAGATCACCAAGTCCAATAATTAACCCAGGCCAGGTCCACCACTAAACTATGTCCCTAAGCATCACATCTACACATTTTTTGAACACTTCCAGAGAAGAGGTTTCCATCATTTTTCCTGAACGGCGTGTTCCAGTGCCTGACCACCCAATCTAAATCTATCCAATCTAAACCTCCCCCTGGTAGAACTTGAGGCCATTTCCTCTTGTCCTACCACTTATTCCTCGGGAAAAAAGACTGACTTCTACCTGTCTACAACCTTCTTCCAGATAGTTGCAGACACAAATGGAGTGGCGAATCTTGGTCAAAGAAAAGCCCTGCCATCTTGGGGAGCAGGATAAAGACCAGGATCAAGATCTGATTCCTGAAGTTATGTGAAGATCCTCTCTTTTTCACTCCCCTATCTCTGGAATCCACAGGGAGCATGCGCAGCTGTGCCAGGGCAAACTGCACCCATGGTTGGGACAGGTCACAGCCGTAGCCGGGGGTGCGCGCCAAGCCTGACCCACAGCCTGAGGAGACCTGTCACCTGAGGGACTCTCCTGGGAGAAAGGAGTTGCATAACACATTGAATTAATGCAGAATAGTGATATTTTTCTGAGAACAAGCCAAGGTTTTTCCTTTTTGCCCAAAGCTCAGAAACTGGGAGGAGCTCCCTGCTGTCTGTGAAGCCCTCCCTCTGTGAGGAGGTACAGGCATGGCAAAGATGTGAGGTCTCCTCTAGGTGATTCACACCCATCCACTGGAGACCAGAAACCTCTTCTTCTACTTTCCTCCTCCCTCCACATCTACTGCTGTTAGTGGCAGGACCCCACACAGCCTCCTGCAGGCTGAGAGAGCAGTCTGATCCATTCCAGCTTGTTAGCAGTATTGCCAGTGTGGCTGAAGCTTGTCCTCTTTCCGTGCTTGGAAATTTTTGGTGGGTGACCCTCTCCAGCGCAGCTGTGGATCCACCCATTGGTTGCTCATGAGAGGAGAATGGGTTCCATGTGCCACAGCTGTGCTGGCCTTGGTGAGGGCTTGGCATTGCCAACTGGCAGCTTCAGTCCGTGAGCACTTCCCTCTGGACAGCTCTGGCTGAAAGCTATCAGGAAGAGTAAGGCCTTTTCTTGCTATTTTT
>VYXB01002045.1:495957-551978 GCA_013397135.1 Pachyramphus minor | reverse complement strand
GTCCGTAGTCCCATTCTTTTAAAAATCCTTTCATAATTTTATCCAAACCAAGTGGGTTGGGTTTTGGTTTGTGTGTTTGTTTTTAATTTTTGGATATAAGCTCTTCAGCAGTAGTCATCCTGTGTTGGTGATAGGGAAGCTATGAAGGTTTTCTAAAGACATGTTAAGACTATGTTTTCTTGGGACCATGTGGTGGAAAGGTTGGTGACCTGATGACTTGGGCTGTCACTTTGTGTCCTTCCTTGTTGACTTTCCCTGTGTTTATATAGTTTTGTGAATAGCTGGGCAAAAAGCAAGGAAAAACAAACAAAAAGGCGGCCAGGACTGGAAAAACTTTTCAGATTAGGAAGAAATACATGTGCTTGGAAACCAGATGTGGTTTTATTTGAAACAAAACAAAACAACCACAGTTTATCTGGAGGATTTCTTTTTTTTAACAAGTGAAACAGGTTTGATAGATTAGCTTGCAATACTGATAAGGAATCATAACTTTTGACCACTGTTTTCAATTTTATGATACTTTTGTAATAGTATTATGATAGGAAATGTCCTCCTTTACAAAGAAGCCCCATTCTTCAAGTTGTATATAAAATGAGGTTTGTGACTGATGTTCATCCCCAAACAGTTTTGTGATTTCATGTTAATGATACCATCTGGGTAGGGCAGCTCAGTCCTTGGAGGCTACTTCAAGTTTGACTTGGGAAAGCACTGGATCAAGCTTGCTACCATGGGAAGGCAGTTCTGACACACATGAGATGGGCGGAGCAGAAAAATTGTTTGAGATCCTTTTCCTAAAGGAAAGATGAAAATTTTGTCCTCATTGGACTTGTCATCAGAGATTCTGTGGTATGTCAGTTGGAACAGAGGATGGCTCCCCACTGAGCACTAGATGTTTGATTGCTGTTGTACCAAAACTAAGGCAGATGGATTTGAAGAAGTTTGTATGATGGCTGCTTCCTGTTTCTTCTGTCTCTGAATTTATTGTTCACCAGAGTTAAAGTCATACAAATTAATTAATTGCAGATGGGGAAGTGATAGAGGAAATGCATCATTCTACTGTGTGCAACTGACTTCAAGGAAAAAAGCTATTAAGTGGGAAAGATACTAAAGTTTCAAGAGTTTTGTGGAAGGGAAGGACCCTAGGTACCAAGGCCAGGTTGGATGGGGCTTTGAACATCCTGGTCTAGTGCCCTGCCCGTGGTGAGTGGGTTGGAACCAGATAATCTTTAAGATCCCTTCCAAGCCAAGCCATTCTGTGATTCTAGGAGGTATTTCACTGTTTGAGTGATAAGGACAGGAAGATTTGTGGCTGACTGAGCAGCCATTTAATAGCAGACTGAGATATCGATCTAGTATTGTATCGTGTTTTCTTATGATATAGGATAATGGTCCATTATCTTTCACTTCAGAAAATAATGACTTAAAAGGTGTTTGAGCAAAGAGGCTGTTGACTGTAGAAATAAAATGAAATGGAAGTTACATGAAACTGGCTGGAAGAGATCCTGGAATTTAAAAAGGCTATTGTAAAGCAGGTGTTGGCACTTTCTCAGTGAGGGTGTGCCACCCTGTAGCCTTTTTTTCCTAAATTAGAGGTTGTGAGTGCCAGTAAAAATGAAGTGGAAGCTGAGAGCTGCTGCCTTTTGCAGAGTTCATAGCATGCTACAGGGTTCAGCTTTGGGCATATCTGGCTACAAGGTTCAGCTTTGGGCATATCTATTGAGCTGTTTAGAATCCATGTTGTGAGGTTTGTGTTGCGCATTGCCAGCATAGGTTGTGCAGAACTCTGTGGTGCACGATGCTGATTGACTATGGAATAACGTTCTATCTCTCCACAGATTAATCATCATAAAGGAGATGTCCCTTGTGTCATGTCTTTGTCTATTTCTAACATGATCCAAGTTTTATGCTTGTCATATTTCAGATAAGGCATTACCAAGGAAGACGGTGAAAGGGTTGTGCATTGACTCCATGGTACTTTGAGCCCTCTTAGAGTAGCATCATTTATCCACCATGATGGCATTTGTCGGAATGTATTTCTGGTGTGGTAAACAAGGTATGGGAGGAATGTTATTAGCACCTTGTCCATCCCAAGGACAACTGAACACAGCCTTTTATAGTCTATCATAAAATAGCCTTCTGTTCACAAAAATGTGAAAATTATTGTTTTGCGTGTAGACTTTCTTATTAAAAACTAGTCTCTGGTTTGGTAAATGTCATTAATATTTTAATCAGATTAAGCTTTCTTTATAGTTTTTGCAATCTGCTTTTAAGAAAAAGTCACCTTTATTAAGCATTCTTTCCTAATACTTTCTTAATCTTCATGGCCTAGAGCACAGTTGGGGAGGAACAAGAGATGAGAGTTAAAAGTAGATACTTTCTCCTAACTACTCCGCTTTTCTTTTTAAAAACTTTTAATGAGAAGCCTTCAATTTTCAATAGCAAACCAGGTCTTTCATTTTCCTGCATTAGTTTCTCTTGGCCAAAGTGTGCCATTAAAGAATAACAATGTTCATGGCATTCTGTGTATTTTTAAATGCAAAGAAATGGTTGGAGTCAAGAATAGCATGATTGTAAAGCTTTGTCTCTCTTCGTAGGTGCACATGCATTCGAAAGTACAAAGTCTGAACTATACATACAGCTTTCTTGTTTCAGCTGGCAGTCCCTTTGAAGGGACACTTGTAATCTTTCTTTTACTTGTTTGCCTCTGCCTGGAGGCAGCATGTATTAAAAATAAGAAATACTTCTACTAATGCCTGATGGGACAGCTTCCTAGTTTAGTCATCAGATTTAGAAATATCTGGCATTCTCAAAAATTAGAACTCCAATGGCTCTCAGAATCTGTCTCCTTCTCAGTAATGGTGTTACTGTTTCGTTAGGTTGGATTTCTCCTGCAGGATATGAGTCCTGATCAGTCCACAATCTTTCAACGCTGGGTTTCAGAGCATTTTTAAGTCTTGTGGAAATGCTGGCCAGGCTGAAATGAACACGCCATTTCTGCGCTTCATCGCTTAGGAGTTGGTAAAGAAGATTCCTACACAGGAGCTCTAGGCTTCCTGCCATCTAATTTTATAGCAGCTTGAAAAGCAAACATTTAGTAGAAACAAATGAATTGAACTCAGCCAGCTGCGGAATTGGGTACCAAAAAAAAAAAAGGGAAAAAAAAAAAGGACAGATCTTGGTGTTAGTCCTGTGTCAGTAAATCACATCATATTAAGTTTCAGATATCGGTGATTATTTTCTTTGACTGTGTCTTGATGTCTAGTTGGTGAAGTTGAGACAGAGGCTGGAGAGTAGAATTGCCAAGAATTTTTTTTTAATCTTTTTTTTCCTCCACTGAGAAAGCTAATTGAATCTCGTTCTGAACCACTAAACTCACTGCCTGTCATGCTCTTCTCTCGGTGTAAACTTCCTTGGGGCTATCGCCACAGTCCCAGCAGAGGAGGAAATTAGGGTCTCTAACAGAAATAACCTACAGCTTACATAGCATAAACAAATCTCAGAAAGCAAACACTGACAGGTTGGGGAAAAATTGTTTTGTTTTGGTTCTTTTGTGTGTGTGTGTGTGTGTGTGTGTGTGTGTTTTGTTTGTTTGGGGTTTTTGTGGGGTTTTTTTTTGTTTGTTTGGTTGGTTGTTTTTTTTTTTTTTTTAAAGGAAAGTAATAAAAAAGAAAAGATTAAATGCAAACATAGTGCCCTGCAGTGTTTGTGACACCCAAAAAAAGTCTGTCTGTTATAGTAGTCTATAGGCTACGTGTTCAGGACCTTTGATCAGGATGGAGATTGTTTATTTCCTGTACAAACCAACTTGTAATTGATCAATGCGTTGTTGGTATAGTGAAGATATTTCCTTTATTGGCCTCTTTGAGAGGCCTTGGACTTGACAACAATATCATGAGCACTAACATGGGTGTCTGAGTTGTGGAGAAAATGCAGAGAGAGAAAGAGGATGGAATTGGTAATAACGTGATCACCTATTTAAGGGAAGAATGCTTGGAGGGGTTTCTGTGGAAAGAAGTGCTATGCAAGAGACCATTTGGGAACCATTGGCCTAAATAATCACTTTCCTCACTGTACTAGGAGGACCTGCTGCAGGATTCCTCCTGTAATAGGGGTTGTCATGCCCTGTGCAAGGGGGAAAACATTAATACTTACACAAAGAAATGAAGAAAACAACAAAAACCCCATTTAAAACGTACCATTTGCCTTAAAACTTTGCTGCATTTTGCTGCAAAAATTTAGCGGTTTCCAAAGGGTGGACCTGAACGCAAAGTTATGCAAAGAATAACCTTAACTTTGTATGCACAGTAATGAGATCTCAAATAACTATTATTAGAAAGGAAAACTTGCTTAGCTAGAAAGTGAAGGATTATTTACTTTTTGTCCCAGCTGTTTGAAGTCTGAAGCATCAGGCTTAAAGTGACCTGTTGGAGATCTGTAATCAAGCTATGCGGTTTGCTGCCTCTGAATCTTGGGAATGCCAGAAGTTTTTGTGCCAACAGAGAGCCTCTGTACAAATTTATGAAAGAGAAATCCGTCAGATGCTCTTAAAAAGAGAGAAATCCCCTCCAGTTCCTGAAACGTGGGAGCAAACCACTATGTTGTTGTGTATAGTTATTAAAACATATTTTGCCTGTGTTCACATTACCATACACATTTTGTTTCAGGCCACTACTGGGCACTATTTGGGTTAGGGAAACCTTTGGCCTGACCTCTGTCAGTCATTCCTGTGACTCATGGAGCAAAGGTTAACTGTGAACCACACTTTGGGAGCCTCCGATTCCCCCTTATTTTAAGCAGAGCGCTAATTCAATAATATTGTGGTTATTTGGACTACAGCTGGGTGGAATGAAGTCAGTTTTCCATCTCAGCCCCCACATTTCCTTTGTCACATAAAGTTTTTTGCTGTCTCTGTGAACCACTCAGTAAAACAGGAATAATGGCTCTTTCTGTATGTATGTGTTGTTTCACCTAAAAAACAGCCCCTGGGATGTATTTGAGCACTGCTTTGGGCTTGGTGGACTTCAAGTATTGATACGGTTATCCCACCAACAGGAGCAGGAGGTGAGAAACACCTTCATCCTTCATCTTCCTTGAAAGCACTGATGCAGAGTAGGAGCCTCCTGTTTGAAGAGAGGGCAAGCTGTTATCTGTTAATATGGCAGCATTTTGCCAGATGATTAGGCTGTCAGAATTACAGCAATTTGAACACGCTGAGCAAGCTTTTATGTACACAGGAACAAGATGCCGGCATTAGATTACTGAAGAGGAGTAACACGCGCTGGAGATTGACAAGTGCTTGGCAAGCCCACATTCCTGGGGCTCATCAGACATTCGTGGCTCTTACGCGATGCTGGTGAAGAGCATACTCAAGTGTCTGCATCATAGCCTGGGTGACATCTGGTGACACACAGTCAGGCCTGTTGTCTTTTTCAGGGATGAATTCATTTTCACAATATTTGAATGGAATCATTTATGCAGAGTGGAAATATTCTGGCATGCAAGTGACTTACAAGACAGTAATATTTTTGGTGCATCTTGTATTTGGTGACAAAAGTGTAATTAGCTACACTTAACCACGTGCTGTTTTGTGGATCACCTATCTGGATTTCTGTGCTTCCTGCTGGCTCTGATCCTCCTCTGCTCCCCCCTGATGCAGGTAGCTACAACTGTTGGGATGAGGAGCATAGGGAGCATAGGTACACTTGGCAGTTCCCTGTGGTCATAATGAGGGCTCCTACACAAATGTGCCTACTGGCAAAAGCTGCTCTTGCTCTCACTGTAGCAGCTGGAGGGTTTACTTTGCACTAAACAGAAGCTTGGACACTATGTGGTTTTTGGTCCTCTGATATGCTCTGTGTCAGTAGTGGAGTATATTATTGTTTCTCTGTCAGGTTAGTTGGTTGTTCTGCTTTGGTGTTGCTGAATGTAAGTGTTGGGAATTGGGTGGTTTAGGTTTTTGTTTTTATTTTCCTTGACCTCTTGGAAGATGACTGTGGGCTTGGTTCAGTATTATGTCTAGGCTGAAGTCAGGTTTGGAAGTCTGTTAGGAGTTCAGCTGTAGCTTGTTCTTCAGCTGTCTGTGACAGAGGTGTGCAGAAAGTAGGATTTCATTGTACAGGAAAAGCTTCTATGTTAACAATCAAACAGCATATTTTGATTTTCAAGCACTGCTCTTCCCGGCAGGCATCAGAGTTTTTTGGCAAGTGAATACAGGAAAATGTGTATTTGGTATAAAAATCCATTTTTTCCTGAAATGGTGCTTTTGAAAGAAAATTCTTTTCTAGGTTTATGGAAAACTTGCCTTTTTGAAACTTTGCTGCAGTGGAAGCCTTGCCAGCCGTCTGGCACACGAAGGTCTAGTGCAGAACTGTGTGTGGGGGACCAGCATGAGTCCATGAGATGTTCTTGTGTCAGGGAATGGCTTAAAGCAGGACCCTTATTGTAGTACCTCATAAATAAGAAGGACAAGCTTGAAGATGTGTTAGCTGACTGCCGGGCCTGAAGCAGCTAGTGCTGTCCTGCATTCCATGGGCCGTTCCCCAAAGGCAGTGGGGCAACAGTATCAAGCCCAATTCCCTGATGATGGCTTTGCGCCATGGGGCTCTCCAGCAGCCTTCTCCAGGGCATGAAGGAGCTTCTGCCAAGTGACATCAGTAAAACTCAGGTCATTTCAGATCATTTCAGGTCATTGATCTGAAACCCAACAGCCAGATAGTAGTTGTGCCCTAGCACTTCATGTGGGGCCAAGGTATTATGTAGCTGGACCATGGGCAGGCTGTTCCACACAATGGGAAGCAGGGTGGATGGTCCTGGGCACTGTTTTACTGATTAGTAGTGTGTAACCTGTGTGCCTCTAATAAATCTCATGGAGAAGACCTTATGGAGTAAACCAATGCAAAGTGTGTGGTCCTTGGAATGGGTGAGGTGCAAGTTGTACCAGGAGTACAGAAAGGCAAATCCATTTTGGCATTCTGTCCTGCTCCTGGTAGGAGCATCCTGAGAGCTAGTGATGTGAAACACACGTTTAGCAGCTTGGGGTAGATCTGCTTTCTGTAGTCCTAGTCACACACAAGTGCTAATGATTGTTTTGCTGAGAGGGGTCTTTGTGTGTGTCCAGCTTGAAAAACAGGATGAACAAGGGGAAAAATGTTAAAATATGGTTTCCAAATGTTCTTCTGCAGCTTGCCCATCTGAGTTTTAACGCATGCTCTGGCTTAGGCTCCATTTAGGAGTTGCCCCTTGGAGACAGGCTGGCAGGGCTGGGGTGTACTGTGGAGACCCTGGGCAAACACATTTCAGGCTAGCTTAATGCAGCCTGCCAGCCTGCTAGGTGATGAAATGTTCTGAAACTCTGCTTTTTACTTCTGTGTCTTTGGGAGAAGATGATCATGGATGTAAACCTGTTATGATTAAATAAAACAAACAGAAAAACCAAACCCGTATAAACTTCCAAAGTGCCTATCACAAGGTAAGGATAAAAAAAGTTTCTTGTTGTTAAAATGGGCATTTTGGAGAATAGAGGTGTTTTATTTTTAATGAGAAGAAGTAAAGAATAAAAAATGGTAGCCTTGGAGAATTGCAGATCAAAGGTTTCTTCATTGTAAAACAAATGAAAGGTTTCAGTCCTAGAAGTGATGAATAAATTGATAAATTTTTAATAGGAAGAACAGGCTATAAATGGTAATTTAATTCTTTGGGGGAGAGAATCATTTAAGCAGTGTTTAAAAAGTCCAGATTTTTTTTCTGTGAAGATTTTAATGATAACTGAGAGGACGACTGGGAGAATGCGTGGTTTGGCCAAGGCTGTTGTGCTCAGCACTGCTTGCACTCACTGCAGTGCTTGTGTCCTTCCCAGCATGCATCCCAGCATGGAAGTGGATGCCTGCCTGCTTCTTGCAGAAGCCTGGTTGTGCCCTTTTCCCAAATACATCTGGGGACTTCAACCTTTGATAGAAAAACTGAATACTTAAGAAAGAGTTCAGACTTACCAATGTACCTGTGCACACAGCCCCCCTGTCCCTTGGTTTTGCAAGAGACAAAGCCTGGGGTGGGGGTGCTGGGGACCAAACCAGCCCATCTGTGTGTCCCCTGTCACAAACCGCCCCTGTGCTCAGTGCCAGGGATGTCTGGGGATGCGGAATTGAAAATGGACCCTGATGGAAGGATTAGATCATCCAGGAGTGCTGGTGCAGGGGGGGCTCAGTCCAGGGCAGCACAGAGCAGGCAGAAGGCTGCGCAGAAAGGGCAGAGCTGGGAGAGGAGGACCATGGCCTTTGTGGGGTAAAGTGAGCTTTAAGAGGTGTAGGCTGGGGAAGGAGCTTTTAATGGCATTCACCCAGGGCAGCTCCCTGCTACCAGACTGACAGGCTGATGGGTGCTGCCAAATCTGCATAATAACACTACTGATAAAGTCCTTGAGGTCCCTGCCGGTTGCTTCTCCATCACCCACTGAGCACAGCTATTGCATTGGGCTCATCCTCCTCTCTGTAGCTGTGACCCACTTTTCACACGCTAAACCCGATTTTATTTGTCATTTGTAGGGTAGCCTGGTCCAGCTCTGCAAGGAAACCATGTCAGCTCCTATATGGTGTTCCTGCATGGCCAGTGGCTTAGACCACAACCCACTGCTGTGTCCCTGCCTGGGTTGTGCCCTGGCATGTCTGAGCTGCCAGTTTCCTAGTCTGTATCTTCCCGTGACGCTGTCACGTTCATTAATTTTCCCCCCTTCCTTTCTCTTGGAAGTGTTTTGAAAGTTAAAATAAAGAAAAACAGAGGAAAAAAGAAAACATTTGCCTCTTGCTTAATATTAATTCCCTGATACTAATTTTTATTCACTGTTCTATCTCCCATCAATTTTCTCCTCTTGCTTTCACGAGATACCTCTCACGAGCCAGGGGGATGGAGATGCTCCACTACAGCCCTTGTGCATGGACATGTACTCACTTCACAGACCCGGATGGCTGAGCCATGCCTCATGCCCCTGGGTAACAGCTATTTTGGAGAGAAAAATGTGCTGCCACTTGTGCTAGTGATTGAATTCTGACTTCTTGCTGACCTTAGAGGAATTCAGGAAACAAAATCCGTTGTATTTGCAACGTTCAGAGTAGAATCAAGTTGTTTTGCAAGTGGCTGTATGTCTATGACAGATTAATATCTTTAATATTTTCAACAAAATAAAAAGAATAAGAAGCCCACTTTGACTTAAGCAAAACAGTTCTGGTTTTGACCGCTATTGCATTCTCAAATCAGTTTACACTGAAGAGGTGTAAAGGCATGATGGGACCTGTTAGGTCATGGGCCTAATTTTTTGGTCAGCTTTCTGCTTACTGGGAGTCAGAAATGTACGTCTGCATTCAGTCCTTTGCCATGTCACTGGATTCCTGATGATATACCTAAGCCCTAACAGCTGGTCACAGTGGCAGAAAGCTCCAACCTGAGAAGGAGGGTTGAGCTTTCTGACTTTAACCCTGTGGGGACTGCTGATAGGCAGTGATAATACTGTGAAAAATTTAAAGAGTTTTATTTGTAGCTTAAATAGCAGCATAGCTATCCCAGATAATGAAAGGTGCACCTATAAGTTTTCATCATTTAATTTTTTAGCCTGTATCAACTTTAGGTGGTAAGTGGATAATTCGGTATTATCACTAAGCGTGTAACTGAAGTTGAGTCCACTCTCCTGACAGGAGTTTTATGTTTCAGCCCTGTGGAGGTTTAGCCAAATGGTTGTTTCAGATGGATTCTCCCATTCCTTTTCAGTACTCTTCAGCTTTACTTCGGTGGCTGCTCCAAATGGCTGTTGTTAACCTAAAATCAGACCTAAATCCTGAAGAAGGTTAAACAATAATGTCTGGAGGTTAACTTGGTACAAAAGGAGTTCACCTTGAGAAATCCGTATCTATGTCTAGCTCACTGTTCTCTCTAAGAGCTTATGGGTCTGATTCAGTTTCGTGTTTATTTTGCAGCATTGCTTTGGGTAGAGCTGCTGCTGGTTTTTCACTGATGTGTGAGATCAGAGCAATGCCTTGCGGTGTTTAACTCTTTGCACTCACAGCAATAAGCTTCTGAAAGCTCTGTGAGCCCATTTGCAGCAAGGTGATATTCGCTGCTCCAGTTTCTCCACTGCCTCACTGGCAGGGCAGCAGAGAGGACTTGAACACCTGGGGAGGTAGAAGTGAGTGCTCAGGAGGAGCCCAGGCTTCTCAGTGTGGACTTGTTATCAACCATGCTTGTATGAATCCACACTTATGGACATTTTATTCAGTTTTAACCCAGTGAAAGATTTTGCTTCAGTAGAGAAATAAAGCCTTTAAATCTTGTCAGCTTGAATGTTGTAACAGTGCTAATGCACGCAAATGGGAAAGTTGTATTGAGTCTGGCCACCTTTCCCCCCTCTCCCGGCAGCCTGGCTGAGAGAAATGTGTAGAGTAAACCAGCATAATGAGAGTTAAAAGAGTTTGTACGATGTATGTGAGGATGTTATTATCTTGAATATATTTTAACTTGTGCCTTCCCCACCCCTGCTCACCAATTTTTATTGTTTTTAACATAGGCGTTTTAAAGGAATACTGAAATGTTTCTTTGTCTGGCACTGTCAAGATTCCTGAATTCAGATGATTATGAATTTAATTTGCTGGCCTCAAATACTTGCCTTCGCTAACAGTGCGCTCTAGTGACTTGCACCATTATGTTTGCTACATTCACTCTTATCTTCTGATTTGTGTGCCTCTAGATATTGCTTGTTCAGCTGTTACTGTTCAGTTTAGCTTTTCAAATTCTTGTTGCCTGTCCATGCTCCAGCTCTGTGCTCAGAGGCTGAGCTCCTGCAGTTTTTCCTGTACCTCTTAGACCTGTCCAAGAAAGCTGTGAATCTATCTGTGCTGAATGTGTGGCATTGATTGCAAAACTGCTAATGCCACTTAATTCCAACTCCCTTCTTCATTAGCAGTGATGACCAATTAATAACTGTAGAATGGCACAGTCAGTGCTGGACTGAGCGTCATTTATATAATGTGAAATGCATTTCCAGCCTAGCTGGAAGTGGAACAGGCTTCCATAGCTACAAGCTCTCCTACACTTGCAAAGGGCTGCATGGTTTATTTGCTTTATTGTAGCATTGGTTTTGAAAAACTTTACATGAGCTTAAAGCTTGGGAAATGGAGAAAATATAAAGGGGAATATAGGAAGCGTGACAGTCAGTCAGATGGCATATGGAAATAAAGATTGACAGGAAAAGAGGTCATAGCTGTCAACACTATTATAGCAGTGTGCAGAGAGAAATTCAGAATCCATGTTGCAAAACTGTTTCTTTAATTGGAAAATGGAGAATTTCTTGGCACAGCACTTCATGTGTTGGAAATAGACGGTATGTAAAAAGAAATGGTGTTTTTCTTTTGGATATACTCTTCTATTGGCTAGCAAATATGGAATATGATTACTTAAGGCTTCTGTTTATTTAAATGGACACTTTATTATCAGTTTTATGATCAAAGTTTCCAAAAGTGAATTCTTCATTTGCATAGCTGAGATTAGCTTAAATTTGATATTTAGCCTTAACACAGCTGGTAAATTTGTTTTTAGTAATCAGAGAATCATGAACTGGCTGAAGTGGGAAGGCACCTCTGAAGGTCATCTAGTCCAAACCTCTGCTTAGAACAAGGTGAGGGAGAGCAGGTTGCTCACAGCCACAACCAATTAGACTTTGAATATTTGCAAGGATGGAGACTCCATAATCTCTCTGGGTAACCTGTGCCAGTGCCTGACCACCCTCATGGTGAGAAAGTGATTGTGGATTTTCATTACATTTAAAAAGGGCTTCCTGTATTTCAATGTGTGCCCATTGCATCTTGGCCATAATAATATTCCTCATACCAATGATTTTTATACAACGTTTTGTTAATTTATATTGGCTTGGTTGTGCTTGATAATTCCTGAAAAATTAAGATTTTTTTTTTAAATGGGGAATGTGGCAGAAAAATTTTTTTTTCCACAAATCAAAATATGAAGTTATGTGTTTAAAAACTAGTATATATCATTGAATAAGAACTCTTATCACCTTTTTTCCATGTTGTTTTTTGTATGTCAGGGGCTGATCCGTCGCCAGCCCATTAAGGGTTATATTTATGACCAAATAATATTTTACCAGATCTTTTTTGTAAGTTGCCTCTTCAGTGAATGTATTATGTCATAAAATTTAGTAGATACAAGATCAGATTTCTGATTTTTTAAGACTGTCATAAAATAACTTTAGTGGGGAAAAAAGACTGTAACAGCAGTAAGATCTGAAGCCTCTTTCCCCACTTTCCTCATTCCTAATTAACTTTAAATCGCACTGGACAATCCTCAAATAATGTGCAAAAGTGACATCTAATAGATGGAAATTGTTAAGAAACTTTCAACTGTCCTCTGGGAATATGCCTTAGTGCTTCTGTGTGCTTAAGGCTGCCAAAAATATCCCCAGTAATTCTCGAACTCTTTTGGCAGATGAAGGCAGAATGACTGGTTTTACAACAATCAAGATCAGATGGTGGCAGATCTATCATACACTTTTCTATATTAAGAAATATGTACACTGGGAAATAAGCCGTGATCATATGTTCCTTCTCTTTCCATCGATTTGTTGCTAGTGAGTTACTGTTAGCGTTAGCGTCTGTAAAAGATGGAAGACAGTAAGAGTTCAAATCAGTCATGCTCTACGTGCTTTTTATTTCAAATATTCTTAGTGCAGTTTCATTGCTGTCTTGGGGAAAAGGAAAAAAGTTCAGTTTTCTCTTTCACCTGCCTAATAATGAGCAACTGTCAGACACACTTTGATACTTCTGTGCCTTGAAACAGCGGTGACCGCGAAGAAAAAGACACCTTTTCCTGCTAAGTCTTTGGTTTTTTTCAGTGAGAGATGAGCTTATACCGTTGGCAAGAGATACTGCCTTTGTTCTGCTAAGATGTATCATTTGAGCTGTGGATGAGTCTTGGAAAACAAAAGCATATAATTTTCAATCCCAACCAAGCGATCTGTGTGAAAAACCACAGCTAACCCCACAGAGCATTTCTGCTGCATTTGCAGAAACAACCTTGGCTCTTTTTGTATTTGCCTGTTTCTTTTGAGGAATTCCTACACCTTTCTTTGTCATTTTTGTGTTCCTAAGGGTTTTGTTCTTAGAAACTATTCTTATATTTTTCTTATAGTTACCTTTATCTTTTCTTATAGTTACCTTTATCTTCATGTGTTTCCCGGTCTACCAGAAGCAAATGCAAAGTTGCTTCTGCATAAACTTTAAGTAAGCCTGATATATGTCTGTAAAATTGTAACTCCATTCATGCTAGAAATTCAAAATCTCCCCTTTTCAGGGTGTGCACTCAGTCTTGCTGATATTTGCTACCAACACAGTGATGTGAGTAATCTCCTATCTGGAGATGTAATTTCACTGGCTGAAATGGACAGTAGTATCTGCATCCAACCCTAATTCAGGATGACCCTTCTTTTCCTTCAATGTCTTGAGCCGCAGTCTATCTCCATTCAGGTGTTCCCTAGCCAAAGATAAATGAATTGGTTCAGATCTGAAAACTACGTGTGAGGAGTCGTCCTAGTCTCAGTTCCTTTAGGTAGTTTGTTCCACAGCTACAGTTCAAAGCATATCAGTTTTGTTTACAGGTCTGCATGCAAGTGAACAAAAGGATTCAAAAATTCCTTTTCCTCTTGGATGGAGCTATGTGATAAAAACTATAATTACTTTCCTCTGAGATAAGGAACACGGGTCTGAATTCAGGAAACAGGGGTGCTGAGAGAGCCCAGAAGGTTGATGGTTTGTTATAATTATTCAGGAGTCTGTTGATGGGAATGCCTGCCCTGACATTCCCAGCAAATGACTTCTGTCAGGCTGAGAGGGAAGCTCCATCCTTTTTTTTCCTCTTCTTTTTTTTTTTTTTTTTTTACTTCTGATCCAGAGGATACCCGCAGAAGGATACCTCCGTGGCTCCCAGCCAAACCCCAGAGTGGTGCCACTTTCCTCTTGGTTCCCCCACGCGGTTTGCGCCTTTGCTCTGCCATCTCCTTAGCAACTCGGAGCACACCAGCAGCACACAGCCACACAGCCCCCAGGAGCTGCAGCTCTATTTATAGGCAGCCGAGCCTGGATGAAAATTTCCAGAATGCTCTGGTGAGGCCTCTATGGGCACAAAAAACTTATGGGTCCTGCTAGAGGATCTGGCTTGGTGCCGTATCTCAAAGTCCTGGCCTTTGCCAGGTGTTCAACCTTTGGAGTAAAACACACATGCTCTGAGACATTGCAGGGATTTGCTGTTTACATAGCTGCTAATTATCCTTTCAGGAATCATGTTCTCTATAACCCAGGTTAGGAAGTGAAATGCAGGTGCAAAAACAACAGCCTGGGGTAATATCATGTTGTAACAGGCAAAGTCTGAAGAATGATGCCATGTCTGTGGTGTTTTGGTTTTGGGTTTTTTGGGGATTTTTTTTTTTTAATTTCAGGGATATAGCTTAGTGAAATCATAGAAAACAGGAGAGGAAAATATTTTTTCTGAGCTTTGTGGTTAGTTTTTTGTTTGTTTTTTTTTTTTTAAATATTTCTTCAGGCTGAATTCTACATTGAAAACAAGATTTAATCTCTGATTTTATTGCTTAGTGATGCTCTGCAAAAGTTTATTGATTCAGCATTCCCCTTAGTCATGTGGTTGAGAAATAAAGAATGTGTGGTGGTGCTAAGAATGACTCAAAATATTAAAGAAATAAATGATAATCCATTAAAATGGGTTGGTTGATGACACCTGATGATACACTTTTCATGTATAGTGATCTAAAACTATAAGACACCCATGAAGGAATTTAGTATTTATTGTGAGATAATACCTTTTAAGTGAATCTGAGGGGCCTTTTGGAGATCCTAAAGTTACCATATCTAGTTGTATGACAACTTTGTACTTTTTTAGCTCAGCAAAATCATAATTAAAGACTTCCATAATGCAGTGAGTTTTTTCTTTTCTTTACTCCTTGTATCTGGACCTTGTATACTAGTCTAGGAAATTTTGTGTTCTGAGCCTAGGGCATCCCTCTCAGATTTCTCTCATACCCTGCATTCCCTGTCAATGACTGCTAATGCGAAAACTTTGGAGGAAATGTCACTCTGCTTTTGAAATACACTTTGATGTCTCAAAGTCATGACTGGAATTGTTTTCCTGGATGACATGTTGAGAAATAATGCCTGTCTAAGAGTGGAGGAGCAAGGGAAGTCCAAGACAACACTTAACCTACTCCCATTGATAGGAATGTGGGAATTACATGCTTTCCTGTGTGCTGTTGAGGGGATAAAGAGCCTCTACATGCAAGGAGAACATGGGGAGGTGAAGATATGCACTGTACAGGCAGACTGATTGATAGTCCAGCTGGTGCAGATCAGTAATTGCAAATTCATTGCACATAAATCTTCTAGTACTTATTGTGAGATGTAGGAAGGAGAATATCAGAGCTCTGAAGCAGCTAACTCTTTCAAGGCAATCTGAGAAGATGTTCAGCTTTCAAAGTAGCAAGACTATTCAAGTATTTCTCTTTAAAGCCTTCATTTTTTTGTTGGAGCAGGAAGAATGCCAGTGAAGGAAAAAGCCACCACCATGTGCTCCAAGTGATAAAATTTAGGTGAACAGCATTAAATATTTAATCTTTATTTCTTTTATGATGCGGCTTCAGATTGTCTTGGAAAAATCATTTTTGTATTTGGTGGTGAACACATTTTTGCCTTTACAAAATGCATCTTGCGCATGTTGCCTGCCAATTTCATGTCTGATTTACCTGATTTGTGTCTCCACATTGGTGGGCTTATTGTATGTTTGTCCATGTGCCAGCAGACTC
Source organism: Pachyramphus minor (assembly GCA_013397135.1). NCBI lineage: Eukaryota > Metazoa > Chordata > Aves > Passeriformes > Tyrannidae > Pachyramphus > Pachyramphus minor. Next base: position 536,119 of record VYXB01002045.1, on the reverse strand, counting down.
TGCAACTGTATTTTAAGAGGTCTGTTCATGTCTAAATATTTATATTCTTTTCATGAGGCTGAGACTGATTGTATGTGCTAGCAACTTTGTCCCTGCACCCCCCTTCCTCCCCCTGACTAAGTGTGCTTTTGGTATGTTTTCCTCCTCACTTGATTTCAGCACTCCAGTGGTTTCCACAATGCAGTTTTGAATGTATAATTGGTTTCTGGTGACCACATTTTTTCTCATTTCTTTTGGACTGCCTCTGTTCTGTTACACACATATTTGTCTCTCCATTAACGTCAATGTGAATTACAGATGAGAAGCTAAGTGTGGATAAATTAGTAACTACACAAAACGGGAGGTGGCATTTAAGTTTCTGAATTATTTGTGTGGGCACACGATAGCTAATGAATACTGGAGGATCTGAACAAGCAGCGCCAGTGTGCAGGGCTCTGCTGTCGACGCGGTTCACAGTGCGGTGTCTGGGAAAGGTGGGAGTATATAGGGGGCAGTGCAACTCTGGTAGGTTTAACACCCAGTCTTCTGGCAAGTGCTGTGGGTTGATGGAAGTGCTGGTTGTGATTTTGGAGCCAGAAAGCACACTTGCCTCTGACAGAGCAGTTGTCTATGTACAATAAATAGAAGACTGAATAGTCTGTATCTCAGTCCATAATATACTGAGACTTCTCTCAACCCTTAAAATGGTGTAAACCAGTCCAGAATGGTGTTTCTTACTGTAAAAATACAGTTCTTGGATGAAAGCCTTCATGCAAGATGGGCCATGTTCTCTGCTTCACTGCCTGTGGTAACACTTTATTCATTTATGTTAGGAGAAAACCTTTTGTCTTCAACTGAACAACTTCTGCTTTGCTTGAGGTGCCCTGCAGAAGCATTACAAGAGGTTTCCTTGAAGGGAAGCACTTAGCTATTTTCTAAGCTCACTTTCAAAGTACTTTGAATTAATTATAAATGAGTAAAGCCGTCTGGCTCTTGATTACACAATTGCCTATCCTGGGTTCCCTGTAATGAAATGTAAGCTGGGCCAGTCATAGTAAAACAGGAGGTGCTTTCTCTCCTATCTTATGATCTGTGCTATTCTCAGAACTACTGTTCTGATTTCTTTCAGGCTGCAATTCTGCCAGCTTTGTGTTTCCTCCCCCCTCTCCTTGCTACCCTATTTTATTAGTCTTTTCTTTTGGCTGCACTTATGCTCATATCCTGTTATAATTTCCATTGAAAGTAGTTAACATACATAGATACAGTGCTTTTTTGCACTGAAATAACGCAATGCATTTTATTTATTTAAAGGATTCTAAGTGCCTCTAGTGTCTAAGTGTTTGACAAACACATAAAAATACACAGAAGTCAAGCACTTAGCTGCCCTGAGAGGGTAGGTTTCCCTCTGTCTCTGCCAGGAACATCCATAAACCCAATTACTCATGTACCACATAGTTTAGTAACAATTAAACTTAAATCTTTGCTTTCTGTATGGTGAACCCTGACCTCTTGTCTCCATCGTTTGCCACAACTTGAACCTCACAGGATATGCTGCGTTTTATCCCATTATGCTGTCTTTTTCTGCCCTTCTTTTTGTGTAGTGCTGGATATTATGGTCTGCCGTTCTTTTAACTTTTGTCACATTTTTCCTGAGTTTACTGCCTTCAGATGGGATGGGAGGTGGCTCAGTGCAAGTGACATGGATGTCCTTTGCTCTGATGTTTTTATTCTGTGCAAAAAATCAGGAATAATGTTAAGGAGCTGTAAAGTGCAGGTTTGGACTGTAATAACAGTGTATAAGCTTGTGACCCCAGCCTGAGTTTTGGAGTAGAGGTCATTGAGCCCTAACACACTTGGATCATGGCACACGTGGTGAAGATAGGACTGCTCCTTACTCTCTCCATTGAGTCTGTCCTGTAGTGGGTGTCCAGCACTGCTCTTGCTTGACCTTTCCACTTGCTGAGGAAGGATGGGTTCAGAATGACTTAGGGAAACGGTTACCATCTTCCCCAAGATGCAAGAAGAGCAACATAAATTTATTCACCCCTGCTCCTCTCCCCTCTTCCTTGTGTTGGTTTAGGGATTTGAAGACAGCTAGGAAAATGAATGAAGCTACACACTTTCGTCTCTTCTTAATATATTGTTAATATGGAAACTAAGGACAATGGATTCTTCTGGGCTTTATTTTTTCATATTTGTTGGAGATAGTAAAGCAACAGTATGGAGGTCCTTCACATACCTTCCTTCACAAACCTTCACATACCAACGTTGTTGGCCAAGTATTGCCTTGAGAAATAGGCTGTACCTGCTGAGTTACCATCTACCCTGCCTTTGGGATTCGAAGCCTATGTTGATGAATGCCGTTCAGTCTCAGAATTACCAAGAGCTGATACTTGTCTATTACTGTGCCATATTTGGAGTCATCTACATTGAAAATAATTTGAAAGGGGAGACCTGATTCTTTGTTATTTTCCCCTTTTACTTGTATGTTCCTCTCTCCTGCCAATCCACCAAGATTAGACCATCCAAGTTGCCTTTTTCTAACAAGGTGCTGCATTTTTTCATCTGCTCACTTCCAGCTCCCTTCACCAAAACCTCTAGCCCTGAAGCTGCTTTTGTGGAGCATCCCAGTCTTCAGGACTTATTCCCACAGCTGGCACTTGGGTTTGATAAAGACATCAGCCCTGTGAGTTTTAACCTTCAGCAACCATGGCAACCAGCCTTGCATCCTTTGAAGTAGTCGTCCTGAGCACAAGTCACTTTAAAGACCCGTGCACTTTGCTTCACAAGTCCTCCACAAAATGGATGGAAATTGTCACTTGATAGCATTTAGGAAATAAGGTAGAACTCATAGAACATCTGTTCTGAGGATGACAGAAACTGTCAAAATTGTAAGGCAATTATGCTAATCCACCCCCTCCTAATAACAGGCACATCAGTCTGGCCTTGCTGGAAACCTTTTAGAAATAGATGGTCTTTCAGAGTGGTTTCCCTATTTATTTTCTCTTCCTTCCTCTCTAAGTGGTAACTGGAACCTGTATAGGCAAACAATAGAATATTTGCAGGAGAGGGACTAGTGAAGAGCTGGTGAGAAAAGCATTACCAAACCAGTGGAAAACAAGGCATCAGAGGAGAAAATTGTCATTTTGAGATTGGCTCAGATGGTTAGAGCATGGTGCTAATAACACAGAGGTTGTGGGTTTGATCCCCATATGGACCATTCACTTAAGAGTTGGACTCAGTGATCCCTTCCAACTCAGAATATTCTGTGATTGTGTCTATTTAGTGTAGGACTAACATACTTGTGCTACAATTTGACCTTTAGGGATGCCCCTCAAATGGGAAGGCAGCTCAGTAATCGCCCCCTCCAGGTGTGCCTGAAGACCCCCTCCAAGTTGTATCTTCCGAGAATCTTACCAGAAAGAGACTCTCAGAGGAGGCATCTGCATATAATGGAGTGTTTTTGACTACTCTGTTGCAATGCATATTCTGAAAATACTTTGATGAGGGTTTTGACAGCTTGACCATAGTAACAGGGTTGTGGTGGTGGAATGTGTCAGCACACTTTGTGTTGGCTTGAGCTGGCCTGCAAAAGGTCTCAGAAAAGTTGCTGCTAAAATAAAACTGGAGAAGGAGTAAAGTAGGTAACCTTGCAGTGAGCAGGAGAGAAATCCTGAATTTGCAGTCTCTTGTCAAATTTATCCATCTCATTTCCCACACTCTCTACTTCTGAGGAACGATGCTTAGCAGTTACTTTCTGTCTTCAAACGTAATAGATGTGATGTGGCAGGGCTTTTCATTTGAACTGTTATTAGCATGTGTTGGATGTATATATTCAAGCAAAGTGATGCTTAAGATATATTCCATGTTGTATGCCAATATCCTGTAGAAAGGCCTGATGTATCAGTAACCAAAATTAGTGATGGAGACATACCATCATATAATCTGGGTTTCTCTCTGTGAAATCACAGACCACTACATAGCAATTTACCTAGGTACTTGTAATGCTTTTATGCATACTTATTTTCCCTCCCTACTATCTGAACCCATGTTCTTGCTTCTTCAGTAGGCTTTTGCTGGTATGTTCTGACCAACACCACAGGCTGTTTTGACTGTTATGATACAAGTCTCTCTCTGCCTTTGAGCCAGCTCCATCCCTAAGCTGCCAAGCCAGAGCAATGGGGGAAGGTTTCTTTGCTGTAGAGGAGGAACCAAAATATGATAACTCAGTCTCCACTGGGAGAAGTGATTGGAGGTGGTGTATAGAAACGCTGCTTCAGAAGAGTTGTCCTCTGTTCATGCTCAGTGTGAGCAGGATCAGGGGTAGGGAATGAGACATACATTATGCAGCCCTAAACACTTGGTAGGACGAGTTGAGTCAAGCGGGCAGCAGCATCATCCCAGGCTGACCATGTACTCAACAGGACCAGGCAGATGCCCTGGAAGCTGCACTGCACTACCTGCAGCTGCCTTGGAAACCACAACAAAGCACTTACATTTGAGTAGTATGAATTTCTTTCAACTTTTATTTTATTTTTAATTCAGTTCATTCTGGAAAGATCTCCTTCCTCCCCAGTAAATTACAGATATTTCTAATGCTGCAGTCAGAACAGTGAAAAGTATCCCAGCTAGGTTTAACCAAGCTTGCCTGGGTGGTTGTGGCTGCCATGAAGCCACGGTAACAGATGCTTTATTGTGATATGGTCAGTGGTCAGAGCCTCCTGTATTCTGATTGGAATACCAGCTTGTGCTGGTAGCTTCACTGGTGTGGACACTGATGCTGTTCATTCTAGTTTAAAATTAGTTTAGGTTTGCTTATCTGTCCTGCAGTCAGCTTTTGGGTATAGCATGCTGACCTTGCTATTACAGATCAAGAGCATCTCTGGTGGGAATGGTAAGAAATTTCCTTTCTAAATTTTTGTTATATTTTGTAGCATCTTTCTCAGGAGGGTCTGTTTTGCACCCACAGAATAAAAGACTTAAAGATGTGAAAATTATATCCAACAAGATTGTTTAGTCATTTGAAATAAAGTGCCTTTAGATTTCATTGGCATCATAAGGATTTAAATGAGACTTTCCAAATCCCAGTTCACCAAAGCATGACTGCTTTGGCATAGAGTACAGTGAGCCACCCATGCTTAGCTGGGGGATATGGGCACCTTCGAAGAGCTCAGGCATGGAAGGGGATGCAGTGGGTGCTGCAGCTCTGTTTGGGTTTTGCTGGACCTCCGTGGTGGATACCACTGGGGAGGTAATCACCCAGCCCCACAGAATGGTGGCTGCACATTGCTGAAACCCAATTTTCAAATAGGAAATTGGCCTTTTATCTTTGGTACTTCCTACATAATGGTGCAGAGCATTAGTCAGCTGAACCTCACCATTGGTTTACAGCTTGGTTGTAAATTGTAATTGGCTGACTAACCTTCTGTGATGTTAAGTGTGCCTTAAAAGGTTGTTTTTCCTTTATTTTAGTTTAGATTTAGTTTCTGGCTTTATGTGTTCTTTCTGTTTATTCTTCTAGTAAAATGTAATTAGAAATTAAAAAGAACAAAGCAAACCTCCAACCCTACTGATGTACATTAACATGAATCATCATCTCCTGAAAGTATGTGTAATCCAAAGCTCTGCAACCTGATATACATCCCCTTCATTTGGTAAATATTTAAAATATCTGCAGGCATTTTTTCACATTCTTGAGCAAAGACCACATTGCTGTGTGTTCGTCCTTGCTTCTAAGTATTGATGTTTTGAAGCCAAAGTATATTTAGTTAAATGTCTTTTGCTTTTTTAATTTCTAGGATTTATTGTATTGTATGAAAATGAATATAAAGGAAGAGAGAAAAACATACCAATTTATTTTCCTTTTAATAATCAAAAAGAGTATATTAGAAAGAGCAACATTAAATAGTGCCAAAGGCTGTAGTCTTTGAGAACAGTTGAATTGGGAGATTTATATAATGAACAGAGCTGATGATGTCTGTAATGAAATGGATTAGCTTTTACAAATTCTGTTGTACCATGTATCTTTACATAGCTAATCACCCATGTTTGCAGTTTCAGTCATAGGTTCTTGGGGAGCACCCAGATAGATTATAGTTCTCCAAAGTGTGTTGTAAAGACTGACACTTTCCAATATAGTTCTGAAGAAGAAAAGAAAAATTTTCATAGCTTTTTCTCTGTGTCATACAGTACTACCCCATTAGCAATCATTAGTTCCTGCCCTCAAATAGTAAATACTGACTTCTTTCTCTTTTGGTAGAAACTCTTTATCTCTGATACATCTTTCCAACTTGGACTTCTTTTAGGTGCTCCTGACAGCTTCCGTAGAGTTAGCTTTCATGAGAATAAAGCAAATTCTGAGAACAATGCTTCTTCCTACAAATTTTTTTAAACTAAGTATGTCCTGTTTTGTGGATTATGTGGATTATGAATCATCAAGGCACCAGCTGTGATAGCGGCAGAAATGGTGGGCTCATGTGTTGGGTGATACTGATCTTCAAAGACCATTTCTGTCAGGTAGGGTGTACAAAGGGTGTCATGGGAGAGCAGCGTCTCCAGGCAGCACTGGCAGCTCACCAGGGTATCTGTGGATAGGAGACTCTTTGTAGGAGCCTCTTGCCCAGATCAGGGCAGCAGCACATACCTCTTTCCCTGCCTCCAGCAACAGCAGAGGTTGTTCTCTTGACAGTTGGGGACTGGGACTTTCACTGTGGCATTCAAAATTTTCTCTTACAAGTAGATATTTACCAATAACTTGTTCTGATACTGGCACACTTGCTTATTTTGAGAAATATTTTCTGTCCCTTTTTCTTCACAGGTATGAGGTGTCCTTCCATGGAATTCCTCGCTGGCTTGAAATGTCCTGCCAAACTGGGACTTTAAGTTTTGAATGATCTTCAAATAGTTTTTAGTGAAAAGATGTAAATTTTTATTTGGAATAAAACTCGTTAGTGTATACACATGCAGATTTCTTAAGCAGAACAGATGATTTTTAAATACCACAAACGGTGCTTTGATTCATACTTAAGAGTAGACTAGAGTGGAGCTGATATTTTTTTAAGGAACAAAGCTCGACTTTAAAAATGTGTCAAATTCAGTTGATCGTGTTTGAAACAGTCTTTGCAAGTAAGGGACTTGAAAAGCCTGGAATCAGTTTCCTGGTATTCTCAACACTTCTTGCATCTCCTTGGGGAGGCAGTTTAGGCTTTCAGTGTTCAAATCATCATCTCCAAAATGGGGATAATAAAGACTTTCCTAGTGCCTAGGAGTGTTGAGATGACAGATCAACTGATGGAACATTTATGGATTCCAAGAGCATTTATGTTCCCCTCTGCAGCTGTAAACCTCAACCTTTCCCAAAATGTAGCTACCCACTGGGCCTCCATAGCCAGGATAGATTCAGTGGATTACTTCTTATTATAGTGGTTTTCTATGAAAACAATTTGATTTCCAGGGCAAGTGGTGTATGTATGTGTTCATTCACTCCAGTGAGATCCCAAAACACATGCCAAGTGCTTTGATCCCCTTGCCAAGAGAAGAGTTCTGTACAAGGTTGTGGCCACTTTCGGGGACACTTTGGCCAATTGGTATTGCCTCCTAATTTATAGTAGGAGACTGAAAAGGGAATGTAATTTTGCTGACTCTGGACCATTAGATTGGTATTATCAGCAGTCTCTGCATCTCATTTCAAATCCAGTATGTTTGCCATGCTGTGGTGCTGGATCAGTAACAACTGTAAAGCACGACAATATACGTCATTTTCTGTGATTTCCAGTGAAGGTTTTTTAATTTTCCTCTCATTCAGTTTGTCACCCAGCATGGCCTCCTTAGTGCCATGTTAATTGGGTTGCTTCTTCCCTGACTCTTTTTGCATGAAAAAAACATACTAGCTAGATGATATTTGTGAAGTCAATACATGTAAAGTGCAGCATGTTCCTCATGAGTACAGGTGCAAGTACATGAGCCTGGAATTACTATAGCTCAAGAAACATGACTTTTTGTGCATAAGCAATATAGCTACACTCTTTTGGATCTTCCCATGTAAATAAATCTTTAATTTGTGGTATCTGTTGGGGTAATTGACCATTGCTTGGGTTTTCTGCATACCCCACGTTTATCTAACTGTGAAGGATGTTACTAAGCTTCATATAGAATTTGTGACAAACTGTGTGGTATTTGGATCCACTGCTTGTAGTCACTAACAGGAATTTGGCCTGCTTGTGTTTTTTTCCCCTCGGCCAGCTAGAGGGAGAATCCTAACCTTAACATTATTTATTTGGAGGCTTTTTGAGTTAATTAATTTAACTCTTCACTGCCTTTGGTCGCATGGTTTTATGAGTATTTTTAATTGATCCCATTTGTATGTAAATGCAATCTAACATTAATTTAACAAGATGGATTCAAGTCAGTGGTCAACCCAGCTGTTCAGTCAAGGATATTACTCAGTGCTGTTTATTGAGTTTAATTTGAAGATCATGGCAACCCCAGAAAGAAAAAAGGGAAAGCAGCTACTGGTGGTGAAATCCTGTATTTGTAGGCAGTTTCAGTAATGGATATTGTTAGCTTGGAATTGGCTGGCCACAGCAAATAAATAGAGCTTTCTTTTCTTTCCACTGAGTTTTACAAATACAAAGGGAAATGTGGAAAGGGAAAAGGGAGCTCTTAACCTGAGAATTTCAGACCAGTTGGATTTAAGCAAACCACCCATTTATTCTTAGGTTAATGGCTTGCAGGCGGACTCTATCAGTTGTGGACTGTATTCTATTAATTTGCAATGGCAAGAGTTAATGCTAGTAATTGCTTTTCCTCTAAAGAGAGAGGCTGTAGTAGATTGGTTTTACATGGCAATCTGTGATTGATAGATCACGGAAAACAGGACCAAAGAAGGTTACTGCCTCCCAACCACTTCCCTCTTCAAATTAAAATAATTTGCAATTTGTAAGATGCCTCGTAACACGTGCTTCAGGAATGAGGCAGTAAACACACTAGGCTGCATTCCCTTAAAGCAATGAACCTCTTACTGCCTTTCTTTCACCGAACCAAACAAGTCATGTTGTTGGGAGTCCATTGAAAACAAGTGTGCTGGCGAAACAGCCCCCAGACCCCTTCAGCAAACTTCTTTTACGGTCAGGCAGCAGACCTGATGAAAGAGCCTGTTTGTGAACATTTGGATTCCTTCCATTGATTTGTAAATCCACTTTAATAAAGTACTGCCAAAGCTACTGAAATGAGCAGTCGAGGGCTTCCGTTAAGTTTCTAACAAATATCTGATGCAGCTTGTATCACTGGTACTGGCACATGCTTTTGAAATTGTTTTTTCCCTGCTGCGTTGGATCGTTTCGAGATTGGGGGAGTAGGGGAAGTAGGGGGAAAAAATGCCGTCTCCATCAGCCACACATTACATGGCTGCTTTATTCTTCAGTGCTGCTAAAACTCCTCTTATTTAATATCGATCATACCAAGGAGCCAGCAAAGTATAGTGTTAATTGGGTCCACTGGAATTCCTGTCCCCTGGGAGAGAGAGCTTCCCAGGCAGGGAGGGCGGAGGGAAGGAGGGAGGGAGGGAGGGAAAGAGAGAGGCAGGCAGGGAGGAGGGGACCCACTGTGCGCCGCATAAAATGTAAGTGCACTAGACATCAAGGCTTCTGCTTGCATCGCTGGGAAGCAGTCGTGGCGGTTCCCACCCACCCCCCTTTCAGAAATTAGCCAACTCTTTTTAATTTTTTTTTTAAGTCTGGCAGTTCTTGAATTAACAGCTCCTTTCTTTTCTTTTTCCTTCCTTTTTCTTTTTTTTCCTCTTTGCAGAGTGCCTTTTTTTTATTATTTGAATTGTTTTCCTCTCCTTTCTGCAAAGCTGCAAAAGCTCTGCTTTGAAAACTGCTGCCCCAGAGTGCAGTTGCTTAGCTGTCCTGTCAGCATTGTTCTAATGCTCATTCCATATGTATGTCACATAGGAGCAGTACCCTCCTCCTCTCCCTTCCCCCATCCATGCATTTGATTTTTTTTTCCCCCTAAAGATTGAAATTTTTTTCTTATTTTTCCCAAGGAGCTTGCAAACAGGGAAATTCAACTGAATGCTTCTCTGTTGTGGTTACTTCTACAGCCAAGACCACATTTCTCTTAGAAAAAGTGTTTGCTCTGTTCCTTCTTTTCCCAACTCCCTCTTTTTCTTCCCTATAAGCACAAAGGCTTTAAAAACTAAGATCTATAGTTCTTTTTGCTTTTTTTTGCGTTACCGTGACAGCATGTATCTCTGTTGCTGAAGAATGAAGCAGGCAGGCTGGAGGTTTTTTATGCTCAGTGCTTTTGGGACCACTAAAAAGAAGTCCGTAGAGAAATACGTACAGCAACTGTGCCAACTGAGTTTCTCATCACTGTTATCTGTCACTTATTCTGACTAAAAGGTAAGGGATTCTTTAATATTTTTTTAAAGTCTTCGTGCATTGTTTGCGCATTGTCATTTGACATGTGCAACTCACTGGCTCAGGAGGGAGGTGGGTTGTGAAGATTTTTGTGTTAAGATAGTATAGGTCATCAAAGCAAAGCTTTTTACATCCAGAGGAGAAAAAAAATCTTGTTTCTTGGAATTGTTTCTCTTTTCATCTCAAATGGTTCCTCCAGCTTAGCTCACTACTGATTGAGACATAAAGCTGGGGCATAATCTCTGCTGCTTATCTTTTCTGGTGCTCTTTCTCTACCTAGGAAGCACACGCACCCAGTTTGGGTGTGTGTGCGCATATGTGGGGTAAAGCATATCCTCTTTGCATAGGAAATGCTTGGCAACATGCACATTTTCCTCTTTTACTGTGACTAAATGTCTTCAAGCACTCTTCACAAGGTAAGAATGCCTTAGTTCAGCACGCTGCAGCTTATGCCTGTTTAAAATTATTACTTGGATTACAGTGCATACTGTGGAAAGTTATTAGTTTCCACAGAGACCAGTTTAATTGGGGAGTATGTGTGCAGCGGTTCTGTTTTGTGCTTTCCATACACTGGTTATGGAGAAGTATGAAATGTTATTTTCTTCTTCATTCTTGGGAAGGGTGAAGTTTACACTGTCTGTTAGGCATAGCAAATGAAGTTATAGCTGAAATCGATTAAAGCTGTGGAGAAGCATAGCCTTACAAGGCTCTTCAACTTAGCCTGAGAGTCAGAAGACAGTTTATTAAAATATTTTTTGCACTCCATTGTAATATGCAGCATTGTAAGCAGGAGGGCATCTTCACCAAGCAGAAGTAGCAGCTAATGCTGCCTGGACTGGATAATTATATTATTTATGTGTTAGAAACCTGTTTAATTCACAACCTTGGTGTGCTCTGGGTTTTTTGTGCGTGTGCTGGATACATCTTTCAACAGCCTCTTAGTTCAAGAGGGCATTGTTTTATAAATGTGTTAATGTGTTTCTGCAGGCAGGAGAAGTGCTCTCTGTGACTGTCCTTTAGCTGTGACACAATCTGTTATTTTCTGTTTTGGACAAAGCTGTTTTTTCAGGCTTGCTTTACTTTCTTTTGCAGGTATTTGTGTGGTTACTTCTTAGCTGTTAGTTCTCTGCATAGAAAATGCATCTTAAGGGTGCTCATTTCTCATGCTTTGCAGTGATCAATGGCTGAGACAGTTCAGCAACCTCATTTAATGGTATTGCTTTACCTGGAATGTTGCATTGCTAATTTGAATAACCAGGAATACCACTAAATATGTAATTACTTTTAAAACACTCTAAAAATGCAAAGTGTGAAGAAAGAGAGAAAAGTCCTGTCTGTAGGCATTAATTTCTTTCTTTATTGTAGCTGTTTATAATGTAATTTCAAAATCAGATATTTCGTAACCCATGTTCTGTGATTCTGTTTTCCCGTGATTGTTGCTTTTTATTAGCACTGAGAAAACAGTCATTTAGATAACAGGTTTTCATTGACATCTTTTTATAATATAGAAAGGAAGAAGCAGTAATAAGTAAAATTGGCATCTGCTAATTATGCTGAATACAGATTGTGAGCTCTTCAAGTCGTCCTTTGCCTTAATGCTGTTAGCATATTTTAGCACTGGCAACCAAAGGAAAGAAACTGGAATGTTCCTACTTGGGTTTTTTTAGAGGGGGTTGGGGAAGAAGATGACTTGTGAAGAAATGTGAAGTTTTGGGGTTTTGTTTGTATACTTGTTTTGAACAGAAGAGCAGCACATGGAGTTTGGTAGCACTTGGTAAAAATGAGATCCCTGAGAAACTGACCTGTCTGATGATCACTAGAGTTTATTTTGAGCCTTGGAGATAAAACTGTCGTTGTCCAATATAAAACTTTGGGCAGAAAAAAGTTTGAGTGGTTTGTAGCCACCAACTACCTGATTCCTTTGGATCTCTGAGAAATAACTAAAAATACAAGTGTGTTCTGAACTTAGCTGTGGTTCTTCGTCCTATATGGCAATTTTACTCACCTCATCTGAAAACGAGGAGCCTTGGGCTTGCAGGGAAGCAGAAAAGCTGTGCTTCTGCCCAGATGCGCTTGATTCTGCCGTGTGGATTTTCCCTGTGCAGCAGTATCCCTGCCTGGCCGTGGCACTGAGCCCGGTCTTGGAGAAAGAGCAGCTCAGGTTGGGATGGCTTTGCCAGGGGACACGCTCCATCCAGCCCGTGGCCGGGGGCAGCGGCAGTAGGACACGGGAGCGGCGGCCGTGGGTCAGCCACTAGAGGGGAGGCGAGAGCTGCGTTATCCCAGTGTCTGACTCCACGGAGGGAGCACCCTCTACGGGGTTGTCTACACGTGGGTTTGCACTGAGCAGTGCATGTAGCCAACCTAATCTAGATCCTCAGGATGCTGGGAACATCCAGCGGTGTTGGCGTGGGGCATAGCAAGGGCTGATACAGGTGCTCATCTCAAGGAGCATCCAGCTTCTGGAGTGAGTTGTGTCCTACGACAAGTTTACATGCAGCAGAAACGTGGCCCACGCTATGTCTGTGCTGGGCAGGTCTGTGGTTTTCTGCATGTGGACCTGCCTGAGCGCCACTGTGTACAATCTTCCTGTCACCTGGCTTCAGCCTGGAGGAGACTGAGGGGAGATCCTGTAGAGTTTACAGCTTCCTCACAAGGGGAAGTGAGGGGCAGGCACCTATCTCTCCTCTGTGGTGACCAGGGACAGGATCCGAGGGAATGGCCTGAAGTTGTGTCAGGGGAAATGTAGGTTGTATATTAGGAAAAGGTACTTTACGCAGAGGGTGTTTGGGCACTGGAACAGGCTCCCCAGGGAAGTGGTCACAGCCTGACAGAGTTCAAGAAATGTTTGGACAACTCCCTCAGGCACATAATGTGACTCTTGGAGCTGTCCTGTGCAGGACCAAGAGCTGGACTCACTGATCCTTGTGAGTCCCTTCCAACTCAGAACATTCTATGATTCAATGATTTTTACCAGTAGTGATGATTCGGCACATAGATTTACCATAAGTTGTTTCATTCTTCTGTGGAGGATAGGTATCTTGAACTTAAAGCATGGCTCCAGGTGATGGGAATGAGCACACTGGGAAATGGCCTGTGTGGAGACGTGCAGGGCTGAGTGGAAACAGGAGAGCTCCCAACCAGTGAGTCCTCCAGGTCAAAGTGAGATTGCTTAGGGATGGATGGGCAGTGCAGGAACTGTGCGCTTTGCATATTGCTGTGGTGTGTCATGACAGTGCTGTACCTCTTGTCTTCATATGAGCCTAATCTTGCTAAAAGTGGTGTCAGAGTCTTTTTAATAAGACATTATGATTTTGGCTTTCAATTTTGGGTTTTCTCGCTCTCTTACTCGCATGTGTGAAATGCAAAGCATATTTAATGAGTGAATACTTTAAATGCTTCCAAATTAATTAAAAACAGTTCCACATCTGGAATAAATCCAATACCTTTCATGGATGGCTTCAACTTCACGGTTTTTCCCTCTTGTGAGAAGCCCTGTGAATATTCCCGTGCAGATGCTTGTGGAAGCTGGAGTAGCAGAATCCAGGCTCATTTTACAAAAGAAAGAGATCTGAAACCCACGGAGATCAACGGGATCTTGGCCTTTATTCCAGCAGACTTTGGATAAGACCTAATAATATATATAGTTATATAATATGATAGACCTGTGCATAGTCAGGTATTTTCAGGGTACCCTGTCATGAAGGTAACTCTGCCAATCTTGATTAAAATTTGTTGTTTCTTGTGGTTCAACTGCTGTTTAAATTCACATGGATTCAGTGGGGCTTGAATTAGGCACCACAAACCAAAAAAAAAGTGGTTTTATAATGAGGACTTTTTTTCTTCTGCCTTCTCTGTTCCCAGAAATAAAAAAATGATCTGATTTTTCACTATGGGAATGTTGTGATTTAAACTGACACAACTAAGTGACCTAAAGATAGGCTTATTGCTTAGATAAAAAATGCAGGGTTGGGTTGTTTGAACTGCATTAGCATCAGAATAAGAAATGGTAGGGCAAGTTGGCCGAGGTGGCCATGCAGAACTGGGGACGGTTGTTCTCTGGAAAGCCTCCGAGCTGGGAATTCTTTTCTAAGCCATAAATAAATAAATCTGTGTCCTGAACACTCAATGAATACAGGAGTCTGGGCAACTTTAAGCTGTTTGGGATATTTTAAAAACCCACATGATGCTTTTTTTGTTAGAATTGTCCATTTCCATTCCCCCCCCCCCAATATTTCCATCTTAGGGTGAGGGTTTTCTTCTACTTACTTTATTTATTCTGAAGGTGCTGAGGATAATATTTTGCCAGCACTTTTGTGTAAAACCACTGTTAACTCTCACATCAGTTTCACTATGTGTTGGACCAAAATGCTGCCCCTGAAACTTCGGATCTTCGAGATACAAATTGGAATTGCAGGCAGTTTAGTGCTTCGAGTACTTTGTCTTTGGAGTTGTCCTTTGGCTGCTTGGGCTGGATCTTCTGGGGATTCCAATAAAATTATCTTGCAGGGATCCTACTGTGCACGCATATACAGCTTTTCCGGGGGATCTCAGTGTGTTTTACAGACCACAACTAATTGAACCACATGACATTCATGGCAGGCAGATAAGCATGAACCACAGTAAGTAAGCTAAAATAGAAAGAGCTGAAGAGCTCAGGTTTCCCATGGTAGTGAACAGTAACATTCCTGTTGGATTGAGCTGTAGATGCCATGTACCTCTGAAAATGAGGCTGATGGTGACTTGACTGGAAGAGCTACTCTTTTGGTAGTGAATTTTGTGGAGGTAATTAATATTTGCAGTTTTGCATCCAGCACCAGCCGATTAGAAATTGAATGAGCTCAAAACCCCCTCAGCATTTCCTTATGAGTCTGAATAAGCAGCATCATCCTGGGAAGTTATAGAAGTGTCCCCTTGCCCTTCCAGACTGGACTTTTCTGAATTAACCTTAGTTGGAATTATAACTTTTTGAGTATTGTTTTGCATTAAGCAGAGAGTGCCTTACAAAGGTGCACCAGCTCTTACAATGCTGACAGGTTTTGACCACTGCTGGGTTCTGATTTCATTGGTGTAGTGTTTCTAGTAATCTCTGTTATGGCTTTTGGGAGGGGAATGATACTCTTAAGATTACTGCTGTCATGGCTGTTGGTCATAGGCAAAATAAAAAACCAGTGCTAATGAAGCGAATGATGAGCTGGCCATACGGTAAAATGGAGTGGGAATGAGAAAGTTCACTCACTTAACTGCTTCAAGTGCACAATTGCTTCAAGTTCGAGAGTACAAGACAATGCCTTTAGAGAATAAAATTTTAGCCAGTCTAGTAACTCATTTATGAAACTATAGAGGGTGTTTAGAGAAAGCAATCTAAAGAGAGATCTATGGGACCATCATATAATTATGGTGCTATAAGCCAGATTTGCAGGTATACTGATAATTGCAGATATTCCCATTAAGGCATGCTGTACAACTGGGATATACTGAAAAGAGAGAGAGAAAAGGAGTAGTGAGAGAACACTATGGCCCTAATTTCTGTGGCCTTCTAAGAAAACATTTTAGGCATAGAAGCAAGTTAAAAAGGTTAATTGGGCAGGATCAGTTATTGTGTTGTGTGAAAGTGAGCTTTGGAGCTTAAGAGAAATCAGCAAACAAAGCAGTGAGGTGTTCCAGGAGATAAAGCTGTTTGTGGTGTTGAAAAATTAGGATCATCCCCGCACAGTCTGGAAGAGGGGAGGTGTAAGAGAAGTAATGGAATTTACTGAAAATGCGAATGTTCTTTCAGTGATACAAGACCCCCCCAAAGAAGTGTGGGTGGAAGGAAGAGGGCAGACAAGTTGCCTTTAGATCTTACGGAAGCAATAATGGCTACAGCAGGAAAGGAGTAAAGTTTGTGAAAACTGAAGAGAGAAGACGAAGCAGCATGGAGATGATGGAGCCTTTTTTACCGAATCAGCATACCTGAAAGCATTCAAGATAGCGACAGAGTTCTATGCCTGTGCGCATCATCAGGCAGGAGCTGGCAGTCAGGTTATTCTAGTACTTGGCTATCTTTGCCTGAGGCCACACTGGAAATACTGTGTGTAGCTCAGGCTATCTACTTATATAAAGGGTGTTACAGTCATGGAAAAGAATGAGCCAAAGGGAATGTAGAGGTCACAGAAAAAGATTACAGGGGCATGTGAAGAAGCAGGGATGTTGAGGTATGTATTCCTCACTTCCAGTATGTGTGACAGTTTATAGTAGCACAAAGTTCATCCTCAGCATGACAGAGTGGTTGAACCTGCTGGAACTGCTTTATATTCAGGTGGAGGGAGTTGACTGCCACAGAAATCAGGAGAATAATTGAATGCTTGCTGAAACTGAGCTTAAAACCCAGAGGTTTGGCATGATGATTTAAGTGCTAACACCAAAAAGCAGGAGTTAATTTTGCATTGGCTTCCTTGCTATAGACTTGCTTGTCTTCCTAGCAAGCATCCTTGAGTGTGAGCTGCTGATATTGAAGCACAAGTATTCAACTTTAAATTAATTTTAATAATGTGGGCATGAGTCAGTATGCATTAGTGCTTTTAGTGCCAATGAAATGGATTTCAGATGAACAGGCTCTGGAGAAGAACACAGTTTTAGTATTTCTCTTATTGCACATTTAAGTTGGCTGAGAAGCTGAAGCAAAGGACAGCATCTCTTCTTCATTTGTGACTGGTTATGCCGTTTAATTAGTGCCAAACCCTTACTGAACAACTCCCGTGAATCCGGGCTTAGAGAAATCTCCAGCTCTGCAGAGGAACTCTGTAACTAGATGCGGAGAAGGGGCTGTTCATACACAGCAAACAAAAGGGCCCTTTATGTGAAAGTAGCTTGTTAGCTTTTTGTTTTTAAGCTGTAGCATGTCTAAACGATCGGGGTGTCACACACTAATAAACTAGCCAGTGCCTCTGGAATAGACATTCTCGGTGGTGATTTAGAAGGTGCATTTATACAGTAGTCTCCAACTTCATTACTACACTGTTTCCTTGGATACTGAACATTTTGCATATAATTACAAGAGGGATGTTAACAATGCTTCATGGTTCTAATGTTTTTAATAAAAGTTTTTCATATTACTTGCTTTTTCCTTTAATATTCTATATCAGAGAGGAAGAACAAAAGGAAATGATTCTTGTCAGCTAATTTGCACAGCTTCTTTTGAGCCAAGAACAGGTTTTATTTCTTAAAGTGTGGAAATCCTTCGTGCTATTTCGGGAATTATGTCACTGAATGGGTTGTAAATAGGAGTTGAAGTGCTACTATTCATTGTAACATCAAATACACACTGTTTGGGAACAATCTTACAATAGTAAAGAAAAAGCTGTTTGAATGCTGGGCAGTAAACAAAATTTGTTATGGGTGTGAAAGCATTTAAATACTTCATGTGCCTATTTAAGACTTGGGTATTTTGATAGTGTTCAGTATGTTTCTCTAAGGTACTTTCTGCTCTTTACACACCATCTTGGTTGCCTCAACTCCGGCTGTTGTTTAACAAACAGTTTGAGCTGCCATGGACATGGAAAGGATCCCTCCTGCCTGCCCCAGGCACCCGTTCCTGTCTCCCTCCCTCCCTTTTGTTCACAGGCATATTTGCAACAGGGCAGCTCAATCCACACTGAGAACAANAAAGGAAAAGCCAAAAAAACCCCAACAAACAAACAAAGACAGGAACAAAAGGGGAGGGTTGAGCCTGGGACAGCTGCTTTGGTGGCCACGGTGGCTTATTGTGCTGTAAAGTGATCACCAAGCTGTGGTATGAAAGGATTATGCCTGAAGATATTTTGGTTTAGTTGTGCAGTGTCTGTAACTCTTGGAAAGAAGTTGGTAGCAGCATCGAGCTGTGGTGCCCAGGCTCACACGGTGATGCACCACATGCTGTGGCCCTTCTCTGATCCTGCACGTGAGTGTGAAGCTCTGTGTCTGTTACCTCCATGGCTTTCAGCACATCTGCTCGTTCCACTGTTTGCAGAGGATGCTTTTATATGCAGTTGAGGAATGTCTGTTTGGGAGCAATATTCTTGCATGTCAAAAAAAGAATTAATGCTTTTGTGTTCTTAGAGACCTCACTAGACCTTGGGATATCCCCTAGAAACACAGCAACAGGGATTTAAATTCTGAAATGTCTGTAACTGTCACAGGCTGTGTAGCTACATGACGTATGAGGGCAGCTGAGCATGATGAAATGGGCTGTATGTGTGTGCTAGAAGCACACTAGAAGTGTGCTCACTTACTGGAAGCTAGGTTCAAAATGTTGCTAGTTTTTTTAGTGCTAAAACAACTACTTTATATTCCTACTCATGCTTTTACTTTAGAGAAACAATATATTGTATAGTTCATTTAATAAAATAAAAGCTTTTTTCCTAAAGCCACAGAATACAGAATTTAATACAGTAACATTTGAAGATAAATTCTAGGGATGCATGTGAGATGGCTCTTTTACAATATACTCAGTTTTATTGCAGTCCTCACAGTGGCTTTCATATGCCAAAAGCTATTGGCAGTCTTTTCTTATCAAAACGGTATAGAACTGTATTATATACACAGACATTTTGTCCTTATCCATAATAGTTTCACAAGTGAGGCATACTTCTTCTTCTCCCCTTCTCTGTGGATTTTTAATATTGCTACCTTCGCTTTAGTAAGCTGATGCATTGCTATTTTTTAACTCTTACTCTTTTTTTCACTGTATATTTTCATCTTAAAAGTACATAGGAAATTTCATCAGGAAAAGTTATTCCTGATTATTTCAATCTTTGGCATGATACTTTTTGAAATAACAATTTTTTTATTGTTTTACCTTTCTGGAGATTTGCAGGTGTCATGTTGAAATGGCAGCTGATGGTGGAGCGTTAGGAAGAGCTATATGCAAATATAGCCTTGCTATGTGAAACTTCATTTTCAACTGAAGTCAAATTCAGCAGCAAAGAGCTTCACTAGGCACGAACTAAGAGTTGTTATTTAGTCTGGAGTCCTTTTTATTTTAGCTGAGCATCTTTCCCCTTCTCCTGTCAGAAGGAAGAGGGTAAGAAAATGGTGAGCATGTGGCTAGGAGCCATGTGGCATTAGTGTGCTTCTGTGGGATGCTCTAAGAGGGAACATCAATGTGCTTTTGCCTAGGGCAGCTCCTGGGAGCTTCACATCATCACAGCACGTTTGGCACAAGGCAGAAGCGATGGAGCACCTTGGCACAGCCACACCTGGGTTTTGAGAGATCTGGTGGGATGATACAGAGTTGCCAGCACTGCTTCTTCCCCTCCTGGTGTACAAACAGAAGATGTAGAGCCAGTGACTTTCTGTGTTTCAGGGACAAGTGATATAATCCATTTATTGGCAACTGCTAGTTTGGATGTTCAGTATCATGTGATGTGAAGTGGCCACCTTACCATCAACTTCTCTGCTTGTCAAAGTGTGTAAGGGACAGGGTGGCTCCATTAGGAAGATTTACCCACTGGACCTGTAGGGAGTTGGTGCCTTGCATGTTTCAGTGATTTACCCAAAGAAGTGTTTGGCGTGCTTGTGGTGTTTGCTTTTGGCCCAGGGTTTAAGAGTGCAGGCTTTGCAACTTGACCTTTTGCAGTAGGTGATCCTGTCTTTAGGGGATGGAGAAGGGTGAGGCATTGGGATGCAGCTGTTCTTCCTAGTGGCTGCCACTGTCAACAACATAAGGGAGTCATAACACTGTTGTTGATATTGTCTTTGCTATTATTATTATTATTTTTACCTCTGCCCTACTGGTCTCCTTCTCATGATTAGTGTCCAATTAACTTCCCAAGATCTAGATGTAATTTTGAAGAACCCAAAGTCCTGACCTGTGAATAAATGATGAATTTTAAATAGTAGCCACTACAGTGATGTTTAGAAACAGGATTGTATGAGCCTCTGTTCTAGAAATTTAGGCAAATAATGCTGGTGAGTATTGCTTTGTAGAGAAATATTCCCACCTTAGATTGTGTAGATACCAGGGCAGCATAGCAAGGGAGTGAGAGCAGTCAGCTGGAGTGTGTGAGGGCTGTTTCCTGTGTAACTTGGAGCAAGGGGCTTGAGGTGCTGTGCCTGTTTCCAAATCTGGACATGGGCTAAGTGTGTGCACTTACCTGACCTTCAAGTATGCACGAAAATCAGGAGCCTTCAGGGCAGCACTGTCAGGAAAGGTGGAGGTACATTGCTGTGGAAGCATTTCTGACAGCCGGTGGGCGTGGGTGCTTTAGAGAAGTCCAGTACCCATAAGGATTTCAGGAGGTGGATAGCAGTCTGCTATGGAGTTGCTCCTGCTTCCCAGTGTGGCTGGTGGTGAGGCTTTCGATGAAGCCTGGGATGCTGTGCTTGTTTAAAGTGCCTTTCATGGAAAAAGGGCAGACTGTAGCTCTGTAAGGCTGTTTCCCCTGGTTTTCCATGCAGGGCTCCTATAGATATTCGAGGTACATGCTTCTCCTGAGGGAAGCATGGAGCTCTGTTAGTAAAGAAACCTGAAAGAAAATCCAGCTTTTTCTTCATTTTTTTTTTAATTTGTATGATTTTGACATATGAAACTGGCTCATAAATGAATGTATACTCTTTCTGAGGTCCCGCCTCTAATGCCAGATATTTTAGAGGCACTTTTCCAGGGTGAATATCAAAACTCTGTATAAGGAGCTACCTCATTTAATCTAGCATATGGTAATTGCCATGAAGATATTTTCAACAGATACTCTGCCATAGTGTCTGTTATTCTTCAGGAGATAAAATAACTGCTGGACTGTAGATGACTGAGGGTAACTGGCGGCTTATGGGTAACCTCTTTTCTGGCACAGAAATAATGGGTTGTTTGTTCCTGCAGTTGAAGTCTTGATGTGTTTTGATGTTTCTGATTTACATTTTTAGCACTGTTCCTGATACCATTCAGTGTTCTGGGAATGGTCTTTAAACTTGGTGTTTATTTTGGAGCATTGGTTTTCCAGCAAACAAATATGTGATTAGCAATTAATGGTTTTGCTATAAACAAACAAAAGCGAACAGTTCAGCTTTAAATAGTGATCTCTGCTCTGTGGAGCTTTTAATTGGGCTATGCCTGCAAAGTTGAACCTTTCCAAACACACAACGGGCTTTGAGGGACTCCCAGCTGCGGTGATTGAACTGGCCGAGCTGGAAAACTGAAGCTGTTTGGTTTGAGTTAATGCATGGGTAGCTAAAAAGTGGTTATCTCAAATATCTATGCATGAGCTGAACATTGGAAGAGGGAAGAATTGTGGTTTCAGTATGGGTAGCGTGTTTGAATGTACTGGGAGTTTCAGCATGCAGAAGATTTCTAGTGCTGTGCCTTTCCCTTGGTGACTGCTTGCTCGGTTACGGGTGAGTAGTGGAGGTGGTACCAGATGTGGTACCAGAGGTTCTTCCATGCAGCCAAGGGAGATCTGTTTCTCTGAGTGCCACAAGCACTCCCTTGTGTGCACTGAAAATGGCATGTTGTTATATCCCCTTCAAAATAATTGGATTTAGCACCTTGTATGGATTTACGTATTTCTAATGTGGATAGCAGTCCAAGGCCAGCTTTGTTGGAGAGCTTTCCTCCTTGTAGTGATTGGACCTTAACAGATGGACTGGAAAGGAAGTTTCTGGGTTTCTGTCAGAACTGCTGCGTTTAAAGCTGACTCCATCTACTTTTTTATTTCCAACATGATGTCTACAGTGTGTATTGCACTTATCTGAGAGAACGTGAGATTTATTTGAACTGATGTAGCTGTGTGTTGCTTCTTACTTAGTCAGGTTAACTAACTACTATGGCCTGAGCTGGATGTAATTTTAAAAAGTAACGGCAATAGCCCTTTCTCTAAATACTACCTGTTTGAACAAATGGCAATCTTTCTGACTTTTTTGCAGGAAAATTTGGAAAACAGCCACTGTTTATCAGTGATCCTTTTGGATTTTTTTTTGTTTCTTTTTTTTAAATGAACACTTGTGGACTTACAATTCGTCCAAGTTTTGAGAGGCTTCTTCATCTGAGAGCTGTTGGGAGGCAGTTTTTGGGGAGCTGGCTTTCAGAAAGGTGGTTGCTCTGCGGTGCCTTGAAGTCAGGCCCATGCAGATGTCTGTGACTGGTTGTAGACAACTCCAGTGTGTTGCTCCAGAAGCGGCCCCATGTTATGCCTGCAACACAGCAGCAAGTGCCAGCACCCTGCAGATTCCTGCCCTATTGAAAGAAAAATGTTCACTGCTAAATCTGGGTTTTGTTCTCAAATCTCAGGCTTGTTGAGAATCTCAATCAAAATATTTGCTCCTTGCACTTCCATCATGATTGCTGTCTACTGCTGTATGTCACAGCTCTCTTGAAGAGAAATAGCATTGCAAAACCAATAATACATTTCCTAGCCTCAAGAAAGAATTTTTTTCTCTCTTTCTTCCCCTCTAGAATGAAAAGATTTAGGTATTTCTCAAATGGTTGTTCTCTTTAATTGTGGGTTCTGGTTTTTTGGTTTTTTTTTCTTAATGGCATCTGGATGCATCCATATGTCTTTTTTGGCATGGAGTAAAATGCTTTATCCCACAGTCCCTTTGTAAAGTCTTTACTGGACTGTCATTATTTTGATTTGCCATCTCATGATCATAGAATCATGGAATGGTTTGGGTTGGAAGGGACCTTTAAGTATAATTTAGTCCAACCTGACAGTCTTTTCCGCTAATCTTCATTTTATGTTGGGTGTTTTACATGGACCTGTCAACCGCAAAGAAGCTTTTGTATATGCATCCCTTTTTTCAATCACCCTCAATTTGCCCTTATAAAAAGGTCTGCGCCATTTGAGCTGCCCTACCTCCACACACTGAGTTCTGAGAGAGATATATAGTATTTTTTTCTTCTGAGAGTAACAGCTTTCTGCAGTCCTTATACCTACATACCTATTATGGCCCTGGAAACAGTAGTTGTAAATCTCATAGGCTTCTTTCTTACTATAAACTATATCCAAATAGTTTATACAAGCCTATGCAAGCTGTCAGAAGGAGTATGTGCAGTATCCCAAACACAGAGCAGACTGGAGGCAGCAACTGGCAGAGGCTGGGACTAGCGGGAGTGAGTTTGCAGGAAAACAGCAATGGAAGAGAGTGCAGGGTGGGAACTGAGCCTTGTGTGGGAAATGTGGAAGATGCTATTTTAGCTGCAGAGACATCACATTCACATTGGTGCTGCACTGCAGCTCTCAAAGTGCTTATTTCGTTGCTGTATTTCACCAGGTATTGTAAAAAGTTGAGATTCAGATTGCTCTAGGGTTTTGTACAAAAGACTCTCTGGTCTCAGTTGTATTTATTACTTGCATTCCAGTAAGGGCAAAGTTTGCAAAGAGCCCAGTTGAATCACTGCTGAATGCAGTATTGCACTGTATGCAGTTGCAGACTACTGCACGTCAGGCTGTGGTTCTGCTCCAGGTCCTCAGCACCCTCTGGATGTGTGAGGAGAGCTTGTGCTCCTGAGGATCAGAGGTGCGGCTCAGTAAAGAGATGGTTGTTTGTAGGGGATCAAAATTGATGGGGGAAGGACCAGCAGTGAGGGGGATGGCACTCACCAGTGCTGGATTTTTGATGTCGACTTTGCAACTTCAAAGAGCTTTCAAGCCAGGGTGCCTTGGATTTATGAGTGAAACATGAGGGGGAAAAAAGAAGGGCAAATAAGCAAGAAATAGTACCACTGAGTATACTTCATAAAGAAGCCCCCATGAAAATAACTGGCTCGTTTTGAAACTGCCCCAAAGTGTCCCCATTTTACAGTGATTAAGAAGCAGGAGCCAGGGGGGATTTGAGATACACAAAGCATGAAAACTGGATATCAGCCTTTGTTTCCCTGGGGTCAGACCACCAACGGACAAGCTCAAATCCCTTGTAAGGTGGCTCCCAGGAATTCACTTTTGACAGATCTCACATGGCGGCAAATTATTCCTACCCTCTCCCCCCTTCTATTTCCCCAAGCCACTTTTCATCCTCGAAGGGAAAGGGAGAGTTCAACAGACCCTTTGCACCTTATCCTGGGGAAGAAAAATGATGCCTGGCTCCTACTCGCAAATGGAAGCATTTGCTGATGAGCTGATACTTGGCAAAAATTGGTGTTGCATGGAAAAAATCCCTAGCACCTGCTAGCAAAACAAAGTTATTCATAACATACGTCTGGGTGGCTAAACCTTCACTTCCTAGGGACAGCCTGAATTACACTCAGCTGCATGCTGAGTGCCCTTTCTCCTGTGTGGAATGACATGCAGGCAGCGGGAGGATTTGCAGCTCTGAGAAAGGTTAGGATTTATAGCGCTGTCTCTTGCAAGGGCTTACTCTGCAGAAATTATCATTTTGTCTTCATCTTCTCTTTTTGGGATAAACACATCATGATATAATCATATGTATGGAAAAGCAGATCTTTGTACTCACTGGGGAACAGGTAGCTCCATGAATATATCCCCTGCTGTAAATCTGTCGGTATCAGTAAGGTTTTTCCCCCTTCTGCCTAGACTTGAACACACATCTTTAATTCATTTCTGTATGGCACAAATTCTAAATTCTTATTCTACATTCTGATTTCTTTTCCTAGCCAGCAAATTGTTCAGAATCACAGAATATGCTGAATTGGAAGGGACCCACAAGTATCATTGAGTCCAACTTCTGGCCCTGCACAGGGCCATACACAAGAGTCACACCATGTGCTTTCCTAGCTGTGTGAATTATTGTGGAGTGCAAAGAAGTTGTCTGGCAAGAGGAAGTGTTGTTTAAACATGGTTTTATCCCTTGTTCACTATTCATTTTACAACATGCTAGTGATATTGCTTGTGTAATGAGAGGAGAGTATAAAATCCATGTCTGTCTCTAGTCTGTGCGTGAGCTTTGCTGGTAGATCGACACCTTGGTCTTTAAACTCCTAAACTGATATCTTCCATGTACCTGAAGATTAAATTTTATGAGTTTTGGAAGAGTTTTCAATAGTCCTGTGCTATGGAAGGGACTGCTTCCAAGAGAGGGCACTGACGTGCATCGGCTCTCATTTCCTGGTTGCAATATTGACAGCAGATTGTGAAAAACATTTTTGTCTATCACTGAGGCATCTTGATGGAAGCCTTAAATAGGTAACAGCTGCAAACCAGTCACAATGCTATGCAATCTTCGTTGCGCCCTTTTTGCAGGTCCTCATGGCCTAATCATAAAGAAGTTTTTGTGTAGTCAAATTGCTGTTGCTGATAGAAAAAAACACTGAGAATACAAGGTTTCATGCAGCTACATGGATTTGCCTGTGTGACAAGCTTACAGGTTTTGTGTTTTGATGATTAGACCATAAGAGTAGATTGGCTGCTGTTAATGCTGGATGTTCACATTTGAGTGAAAGGGAGGAGTTCCTTGCAAGATTGAGGTCACTTTCAAAGAAATCAAGAGCTTTCTTTTCAAAGAAATCAAGCCCTGTTGCAGATATATGACTTCACTACATACTATTTAGACCTCACATGCATGTGATGTTGTTGTTTTTCTGCCTCATCAAAAAGTACCTTTACATTTTCAAGTATACATCTTTTGTTGTAAAGCTGCTTATTTAATAGAATTTAAATACCTACATTTTGAAAGAGAACTGTGACTACTCTCCTGAGAAAGCAGTAACAGTTTCAAATCGCAGTATTTTTCCATACCATGAGTTTACCACTCCTGTCCTGTGAGAGGAGGCACCCTCTCTTTTCAGGTTCTCCAAGAGAAATATTAATCAAGGTTGAAAACCTTTAAGTCAGGGTTTCTTGAACCCTTTTTTGTGCATACACACAGATGCATAAATACTTTGACTCTCAGAAGTTTATCATTTGAAGTTGAGAAACTGTTTTTCCTCCCCACAACCCAGAGGACCCACTACATAAGAGCATCATTGGGTTCTTCACCCTTCATTGGGTGAAGCTGGAAATTAAAACACAGATTGGTTTCTTCACTCTTCTCTTTGAAAGGACCTGTAGAAAGTCTTAAGTAGTTAGTTTTTATTAGCTAGTCACATTGCCTGAATTAATTTATCTAATGGTCAACTGGAAAAATTCTTAGTGGGTATAATTGGGCTTGGAGAGAAAGTAGGGAGAAAGGAGAAAATTCTTTTGTGTTCCTGTTCTGGCCTGCTAAAAGCTTATTCCTCCTGCTTGCTGAAGAAGTTTGCCTGCTGTATTCCTTATATTCTATAAAAAGACCTTATGGTTCTTGTTTATCCAAGAGTTATATGCATTGTCTCCTTTTTCAGATATTTTATAGTGTGGAGATTTTTGGAATTAGAAGAATTAGCCTAGGGAGAAGGAATCAAACAAAGGATCACATGCCACTTGTTTCGTATCTGTACATTGAGTTAAAGCCACGTTTTTGGTGTGCAGGAATCCTGGCAGTTACTGGGACTTGAGTCTTCCTTCTCAGACTCCTGGGGTGTTATGTTTGGATGCAGCCCAGACTGGAGACTGCCAGAGCCAAGATGAGAAAAAGGTGTGATGCTTATACCTCTCTCAATTCCTCTAAGGAGCACCAGCCACCTACAAGTCCCTGCAGCTATTCTGCAAGGTTTGGGTCATATGGTTAGTCTTTGTTCAAGGAGCAAAGGAAAATTACTTGAGTGGTGAATTAAATTTGAAATTATAGTGTTCTCCATGATATTCAGATTTATTTTAAAGAGTACTAAAATCAAGACACACTGTTCTGTTTTTCCATTTCTTCATTCCCACATCAAGGCCAGAATAATAATGAGAGCTAGAGTGGAAAGATTCTTAACTCCACAAAATAACTTGTATTGCCTTTTCACCTCCTTGGGTAGTTAGAAGGAGTTATTTCTCTTTAGTCTCTGCTCTTGTTATAGAGCAGTTTTCTTCTCTTAGAAGACATTGTTCTTGTCCTTTTCCTTTTTCTTTCTTTCCTTTTTTTCTTTTTTTTTTTTTTTCCTTCATACTAACCATGTTGAACAGTACCAGGGGATTTTACTTTTTGTTTTGGTAGCTCCTGCCCAAACATTTTAAAATCAAGCAGAAGTAATCACAACCTTTCTCTTCACTTGAAACCCTAACATTTTTTGACAAGAAGTGCTTTTAAAGAAATGCCTCTTAATTTACAGCGGGTTGCTTTGTACTTTGTTTCTGTAACCTATCTCATTACATTTCCTGTGTGTTAAGTATGTATGTATTATGACCTCTTAAAAACAAATGTCCTAGAAGAAAGGAATTCAGTAAATGAATAAAACATTCTTGGGTAGCCCAAGTGGCAGTTTAATAGCTCATCTGTCATGACTTCCATAAAATATAATGATGATAGCCATATAAATATATAGGTAAATGAATAAGTTCAATGAAGACATTGCTACAACTCTGCATACCACATCCGAAATGAAATCAAACTCTGAAAGTGCTGCCTGATGTGAAGGTCCAGTTTTTCCAGTGCCAACCATGAAATTCTTCCTAAAAATACAAAACTGTGTGTCTGTGTATGCGTATTTATACATAACTAAAACATTCATACAATAGCACACATATACAAATGTTGTTTCTAGGTGGAATTTAGTGTTTCAGGACTGATCTTGATTCCACTGAACCTCCAAAACTTTGTAGACTATTGATATGACTGGATTTGCAGCAGTATGTTTGAGATTAGGTCTTAGTCTTGGCTTTCTCTGAAAATAAAAAGATAAATGGAATAGGAGTGTAAGGTTGTCATGTTATATTGCCTGGGATATACACAACTTTTTTGTTAGGTTCACCTAATCACAGAGCTTTGTAAATATCTACTTTGATGCCTATCTGCCACGGCAGCGTTTGTAACCTTGGGTTTGGCAACCCTGGAAGTAAAGTTTTAAATATTTTTTTTGTAGTGATGAATTTCACAGGAAAACTGATTTCCAGTTATGGTGGACTTGAAAACTCGATGTTGATGACTATGAAAGGTGGAGAGAAATCAGCTCAAGCTGAACTATGAACAGGAGAAACTGGACCACCAGATGAGACATAAATAGGATAAGACAGTTAATTTCCTTACTCCAAAGAGTAAGACAGTGAATTCATGTGAAGTTGCTGAACTGTTGTGACAAAAGTCTAAGTGCTCTGA
The DNA here is from genome assembly GCA_013397135.1 of Pachyramphus minor. NCBI lineage: Eukaryota > Metazoa > Chordata > Aves > Passeriformes > Tyrannidae > Pachyramphus > Pachyramphus minor. Next base: position 507,656 of record VYXB01002045.1, on the reverse strand, counting down.
GGAAACATAACATCAGTCTTTGTTGTAAGCCAGCAAAAACTCACTTCCTCTTAGGAATGGGGAGAGGCTGGTATTGCAGTATAGATGAAGGATGCTGAAGTGCTCTTGGTGAAAGGCAGCAATACAGTGATTTGTCTATTGAGTGTTTTGATAATGGCACATCACAGAAGACATCCAGCCCTTTATTTTTTCATGAGTTGTGTCTCTCTCATTAGAATTTCTCATTCCCCTTGGCTAGTTTTTCTTTGGCAGCTTATTTTGTGTATGTGTGTGTATATATATATATATATAAAAAATACTGCCGACATCATCTTCCACACTAGTCTGAAGCAACAACTTGTAGTGTCAGTACTCAAAGTGATCACATAAAGCCCCTTGAAAATAAGGGACTTCAGTATTTTCACACTGGTGGATTAAATTGATGAATGTTTGTTGTACTGAAAAATAAGATGCCACTGCTGATCTTTTAGTTGAACAAAATGAAAACAATGTGTGTGTATAGCTGAAGTAGAAGAATTCTGTCCAAGGTCTCCTGGGGGTCAGTCTGAGCACAGGGAGAGCATGGGGAGACCTGGTCCCTCTGTACCCAAAGCGTACGGGAAAATTGTGCCTTTTTGATATATGAACTATATGGGACATGATGTTAATCATAGGACTCACATGATATGTACACAATAATTGAGTGGGCGTATTCAGAAAAGGAACTGCCATATGGACTTCTGTGGGGTTTTGCCTGCTACTGGGGAATGGTCCATCATTAGATGATACTCTTCTTAAAGAGTTTTTGGTTGTTTGGTTGTTTGGGTTTTTTTGTTTGCTTTTTAAATAGAAAAGAAAATTAAAAGGAAACAAAGCAGGGGGAGAATGTGTAAATGCATGTGAAAATAAGTATATTGAAATATGAGTGCATTGAGAAACACTTGAGAGAGTTGATCAAACTGATTGATTTGTTAAGCAATGGGATCAGGAAGATAAGTGTTGTGTGTGGACATTACAACATCAATGCAATAAATTGATCGTCATTAGTGCAATAATCATTCCATTATATTGGAGGTGATAGCTAACATGAATTCATATTCTGGAACTTGCATGCAATTTGTAAGTCTCCTTGGGGAAGTTGAAATCATGTTGGAAGTTTAAATTAACCTCTGTCATTATCAGCAACTTTTCCTATCCTTTTTCACTCTGTATTCTAGCTTGGAGAAAACTACCTTTTCAAGCAGCTTTTAAATGACAATGAGAATGTGTCTCTTCAGTGGGTCTTTCAAAAACTGCCTTTTAAAATTGATTTTTATGATTTTCAGAAGTAGCAGTGTATGTACTCTGTAACAAAGAAACTTATTCACACTTCCTCACTGTGAGCACCTGCCTAGTTTCCTCAGGCACCTTTCCTCTCCTTTCAGTGAAAAGCGATAAGCAGGACGTGGCTCCCAGCTTCTGCAGCACCCTCCGGCAACCTTCAGCCAGTGTCTCCACTTACTCTGTCTCTGTTTAATCTCCAAATTTAAATCCTTGAATCAAGGCACTGGGGCTGTTCCACAAGGGCACTGTATGGAGGAACTCCAAGTCTTCCCCGCATGCTGCTTATTAATTGCATTTGAATATTTACATTTATAATGAGCCTTTTGAAATCAGTAGGAAGGTGCTCAGTGCTTTGAAATGGCTTGAGTGAGGCACACTGCATTAAGACAGACCAATGGTGATGGAGATGTGTGCTTTATTTGTAGCCAAATTCTGCTTTGGGTTACCTCAGTGAGACGTGGTGTAAGGTGGAATTCTATCCATCTGATCAAGGATCACTTACATCTTTACTAGTCAAGGTGGCCCATTGGCAGCAGGACAAACAGTAGGTTGGAAAAGACCTCCAGCTTTCATTGTTTGGGATGGTAGTGGTACCCAGCATTTATTGTACTTACAGAAAAAAATTGCTCCTCTGTACCCTCGTTTAAGGTATGTTAGCCAGTGCATTCAGTGACCATAATCACAGGTGCATTGGGCTGCATATGCAAGGGTAAAGTACAGGCTATCTCAGCTGTGCTGTTTTCTTAACCTGAGTCTTCACCTGGGAGCTTTATTGAGCAATTTTATTTTCTTCATTGTATTTTGCCTGTTTTCAATATCTGGGTATATGTGTGCATATGTATATGTGCATTCAATTGCATTTAATTAGCTATAACTCTTCCTTAATTTTGATTTTTCTGAAGGTGTCTGTATTTAAAGTAATGACTGCATAGTGACTTTTTTATTTTACTTTTTCTTGGTGGTTCAAATTCCATCAAACATTCTCAGCCGCCCATTAAAAGAAAAAGAATAACATTTGACAGGCGACATACATATGAAAATCGTGTCTCCTTTCCAAACATTAGGACTGAAAATGAGTTTTCCAATATGCTCTGAAAACAAAACAAATAAATTTAGCCTTAATTGGAGCTTCTGATAAATAAAAACAATAATTTCTGTATTTTGTTCATCCTTTTCTATAAACTTACTCAAATGTGTGTGTCTGATTTTAATTTTTTTCACTGTGATTATTCTGAATTGTGCACATATGTGTAGAGATATGATAGGGTCTCACAGGGGGTTTTTGTGTTAAAGAAAGGTACATACATACACATATATAGTTACATATATGTGCATGTATGTGCACATGCATACATATTGTGCACACACGTGTAAAAATAACCAAAACGAGTGTGTATAGTGTTCTCCCTTTCTGTTATGTTTTCCATAAATGTATGGTGAATAAATATTACATAGTTTTTATTTTAGCTACAAATTTAATAAGTAATTTTGACATGTCACTTGATAGTGCACGTTTTATCTCTTGATCAACTAGTTCCTGTTTTCTCTCTCTGCCACAGGGTGAAAGAATGATGTGATGGAGGTGAATATGGGCCGCTGGTCAGGCTCACGGCTACCTCTGTCATGCCTTGCCCTTCTGATTGTCAAGTTCCTGGCCTCCATCTGCCAGGTAGTTCACGGGACTGCCCCACTTGGCTTTCACTTCACACATTCCACTTACAATGCTACAGTGTACGAGAATTCTGCAGCCAGGACCTATGTCAACAGTCAGACGAGGATGGGCATTACCTTGGCTGACCTTTCATGGGATATCAAGTACAAGATAGTGTCTGGTGATGATGAGGGCTTTTTTAAAGCAGAGGAAGTCATCATTGCTGACTTTTGCTTCCTCAGAATAAGGACTAAAGGTGGGAATTCTGCCATATTGAACAGAGAAATCCAGGACAACTATTTATTGATGGTAAAAGGGTCTGTCAGAGGAGAGGACTTGGAAGCATGGACAAAAGTGAACATCCAGGTTTTGGATATGAATGACCTAAGACCTTTGTTTTCACCAACCACTTACTCCGTCACAATAGCAGAAAGCACTCCTTTAAGGACTAGCATTGCACAGGTGACTGCAACAGATGCGGATATTGGGTCCAATGGTGAATTTTATTATTACTTCAAAAATAAAGTTGATCTTTTCTCGGTTCATCCTACGAGTGGTGTTATCTCCTTAAGTGGCCGGTTAAACTACGATGAGAAAAACAGGTACGATCTTGAAATTTTGGCAGTGGACCGTGGGATGAAGCTTTACGGAAACAATGGCGTAAGCAGCACTGCCAAGCTTTATGTTCACATTGAACGTATCAATGAACATGCCCCAACAATAAATGTAGTAACCCACATTCCCTTCCCATCAGACAAGGAACCTACCTATGCAGTTGTTAACATCGATGACCTAGATGAAGGAGCCAATGGAGAAATAGAATCTGTTTCTATTGTGGCTGGAGATCCACTAGAACAGTTCTTCCTGACTAAAGAAGGTAAATGGATGAATGAGTACAAAATCAAAGAAAGAAAGCCTATTGATTGGGACAGCTTCCCATATGGTTACAACCTGACTCTCCAAGCAAAGGACAAAGGATCTCCTCAGAAATTTTCAGCAGTCAAACTGGTCCACATTGCTAGTCCCAAGAAAGAAAGCATCCCCATGAAGTTTGAAAAGGAAGCATATGATGTTTTAATCAGTGAATTTTCACCTCCTGGAGTGGTGGTTGCACAAGTTAAGCTGGTGCCTGAGCCACAAAGTGTGGAATACAGAATATCTCCAAGTGAAGAAGCTGAGTATTTTAAGATCAATCCCAAGACAGGCCTTATTACTACTGCTCGTCCTCTGAAAATCATTGAGAAGGACCTCTATGAATTAGAAGTATATACGAACAAAGGTGGTGATTTAAAAGCACGAGTTACTGTCAGGTTAGAAGATGCCAACGATCACACTCCGGAGTTCCAGCAGCTCTCCTACAGCTCATTCGTCAATGAAAGTGTCCCTGTGGGATCTAGCGTTTTGGCAGTTTCAGCAGTCGATAAAGACAGGGGAGAAAATGGATACATAACATACAGTATTGCCAGTCTGAACTCACTACCTTTTACAATAAACCAGTTTACAGGTGTCATCAGCACATCTGAAGAACTGGATTTTGAGTCTTCACCAGAAAGCTACAGATTCATTGTGAGAGCTTCCGACTGGGGATCTCCCTACCGGCATGAAAGTGAGGTGAATGTCACCATATACATAGGCAATGTCAATGATAACAAACCCCTCTTTGAAAAAGTGGCGTGTCAGGGAGTGATTTCTTCTGATTTTCCTGTTGGTGGTCACATCACTGCTGTTTCTGCAATAGATATAGATGAGTTAGAGCTGGTGAAGTATAAAATCATCTCTGGAAATGAACTTGGCATTTTTTATTTAAATCCTGACTCCGGTGTCCTGCAACTTAAAAAATCTCTAATTAATTCTGGCATAAAGAACAGCAATTTTGGTCTTAAGATAACGGCAACTGATGGAGAGAACTTTGCTGATGCTATGTTTGTTAATATTTCAGTAGTTCATGGCAAAGTGTCTTCAAAGACCTTTAGCTGTAGAGAAACTAGAGTTGCTCAGAAGCTAGCAGAAAAATTACTCAAAAAGGCAAAAGCAAATGTGAAGCTGAATTTGGAAGATGGTTTTCTCGATTTTTACTCAGTAAACAGGCAGGCACCACACTTCGACAAATCCTTCCCTACTGATATAAAGGTTTCAGAGGATCTGCCAGTTGGTGCCACCATCCTGAGGATAAAAGCCTATGATGCAGACTCAGGCTTTAATGGAAGAGTACTTTATACAATTTCTGATGGTAATGAGGATAGTTGTTTCAACATTGACATGGAGATGGGAATACTTAATGTTCTCATGCCCTTGGACCGTGAAAAAAGAGAGCTCTATCTTCTTAATATTACAATTTATGATTTAGGTAATCCACAGAAATCTGCATGGAGACTGTTGACTGTCACCGTGGAGGATGCAAATGATAACAAGCCTGTTTTTTTACAGGACAGTTACTCAGTGAATATTTTAGAAAGTACAGGTCTTGGTACAGAGATTATCCAGGTAGAAGCCAGGGATAAAGACCTAGGATCTAATGGTGAGGTAACTTACTCAGTACTGACAGACACCCAGCAATTTGCTATCAACAGTTCCACAGGAATGGTGTATGTGGCAGATCAGCTAGACCGGGAAGCAAAAGCAAACTACACACTGAAGATAGAGGCTAGGGACAAAGCAGAGAGTGGCCATCAGCAGTTTTCTGTTGTGCCTCTGAAGGTGTTTTTGGATGATGTTAACGATTGCTCTCCAGCCTTTATACCATCCAGCTACAACGTAAAAGTCCTTGAGGACCTGCCGGTTGGCACTGTCATAGCTTGGTTGGAAACTCACGATCCAGATCTGGGCTTGGGAGGCCAAGTCCGCTACTCTCTGGTGAACGACTACAATGGGAGGTTTGAGATAGACAAAGCGAGCGGTGCCATCCGCTTGAACAAGGAGCTTGATTATGAGAAGCAGCAGTTCTACAACCTGACTGTCCGTGCAAAGGACAAGGGACGCCCGGTTTCTCTGTCTTCGGTTTCTTTTGTGGAAGTTGAAGTGGTGGATGTTAACGAAAATCTTTATACCCCGTATTTTCCTGACTTTGCCGTCAGTGGATCTGTAAAGGAAAACTCCCGCGTCGGTACAAGTGTTTTGCAAGTTGTTGCTCGAGATGAAGACTCTGGAAGAGATGGAGAGATCCAGTATTCCATTAGGGATGGAAGTGGCCTGGGGAGATTTAGCATAGATGAAGAAACTGGTGAGTTTTGTTGGTAATTTTCTTTTTCCTTCGTAGAGAATTTTTGCACAAATGAAGCTTAGGCATAATTGTTTTCAACCCTTAATAAGAAGTTTAGTCCTTTCAGGCAAGACAAAATTATAAATAAGAATTTTTCAGGTACAGCAATGACATGATTTAATTACCTGGATAGATTTACCATTCTGTGGGTTGAAATAGTGCACGTTTCTTTTCAGCAGCTGTGTGATGACTCCATTTAGGAAACAGTGATAGTTGCAGAATGACTTCCTTTCAGTGAATGTATTATCTGTTGATCGTTATAAACTGCTCAGGTCACCTCCAGAAAGTCATAACACTTGTGACCTTGAATCCGGTGTTAAACCCAATGAAAGGAAATGAGGAGCATGAAACAAGAATTGTTTTGTCCTAAAACCTCTTTGTGGTCTTGTCCTTGTTGTTGGGAGTCATTTTTTCGTAAGAGTTAGTTTGAAATGATATGTCATTCTTTGTAGCATGGTGTTCATCAGCACTGGTGTCCTTCTATAAAGATAGAAATCAAGGGAAAGATTCATAACTGTAAATGAACTGTGCTAGCTTTCCTTTGGTGTTGGTAGTATTAAGAACCCTATTGGAAAATGTTGAAAATGCTAAATATAAAAGTATAAAGGATCTAGTAAAAAACTCAAGAAACTGGCTGTTTAAATGTCGGATGGTTGTTGGGAGTAATGGTGCAGCTGTGCACCACTAGAAGTAGTGAGGGAATTAGAAAATATTAGTCAACAGTTTCAAAAAATATATTAAATACGTTAGGTCTGTGGGCTTACTGTGGTTTATCAGACTTTGAATGTCTTTTTCTGAAGTTTTTAATTGAGAATGTGGTATTAAACATAAGATTAAAATGTGTGTTTTGGCAAATTCAAACTGTTTAATCAAATGTCAACTTTCTGAACTGAACATTATGAAAAACAGACGACATTACAAATGCTGTGGCTTGCATCTACGCATAAGCAGTGAAAAATATTTTTATTCTATTTGTGCTATAGTCTCTCTGCTGCAGCTGTGCTCAGATGAAGCAGTCAAAACCTTATGTCCAGAAACATCAAACTTGAGTGACAGAAGCCAAGACTACACTTACCCCTAATTTCCAGAAATGTTAAAACTCACATGTCCTACAGTGGTAATAGCAAGTGAAGACATTTGGGCAACATTATTTAAGCAACTGAATATGGATTTCAATTTTAATCTCCTGCATTTGAGAATGTTGTCCTACCTGCTTATTGAGTTACATCAACTTGATCTAAATGGGTTCTTTATCAAGCAATGGGAGATTGGTCCAAATGCTGCAGTATTGATTCGGAAATCTCAGGATTCAACATCTATTGAACTTATAGGAACTGGTAGGGAGAGTAATAGTGCATGTCGCTCAGTACTAAAATAACTGGGTTTTTTATCCTCTGCGTAGACTAGTAGGGGTGATAGCTGAGAATAAGTTAGGGCCCTCATTCAGTAAAGCACAAACCATGTTTTGAAGTGCGTGGGAATTGTACTTAATATTCCACATTAAACATAGTTAGTTTTTCCCCCAAAATTTGAATCTATTTTGTGAGGGGAAAAGAGTCGAAAACCTCCCAAGATACAAATATTTGTCTGCCTTTCACTCTTTCACAAGTGTTACATGAAAATGGACCAACCTGTGCTATTTCACTAAATCATTCCAAAGAGAAGTCTCTTTGGATAATCCAGCAGATCAAAAAGTTTCAGATTATTCTTCTGTTTTCCCCAAATGTTCAGTACAATGGAAGCCTTAGTGCAAAGCAGCTTGGAGAACACTTTGGGTGCAGAGCTGCCACCGGGGCAATGTGGAGAGCAGGGCCTGGGGGCTCGGGAGTTACTTTGGGTCATGCTGTTGTAAGCTGAATGCAGAATTTGACCTCCTGTGTCAAATAGAATGCAGCATTAATACTCTGCTATTGAACTGGTGGCAACTTAAATGCTGCTGAATGATGAATCAGCTTTCTAGCTGTAGAAACAAGTCACATACTGAATTAATTTATAAAGAGATAACCGTTTATTTACTTTCAGCACAGTTCATTTGTCACTTTTAAACTGACCGACTCTATTGGCTTATGTACTGTCTCTCCTGAAATTTGTGAAGGTAAGCAGGAGCATGAAGTACAACAAATCAATATTTTTGGCTGCTACCTTAATGAAAAGACGACTGCCGCATCCATTATAATCATTAGGATATAAACTGGGCCAAATTCACCCTGATATGTGAGCAGGGACTGCAAGCAAGTCTGTGCTTTCAGCAAAATTCTGCTGAAGTGCTGAGTGAGATGTGCCTGTGCTCCCTGAGGCACATTGATATCAAAGAGAGGAAGTGACGCAGAGATACCTGGGGAGAAGCAGGCCTGCATCGTGAATCCACACTGCACCATGCTGCCACACATTTGATTTCATGATAGCTGCTTCTTGTTCCACTATAGATGTAAAGAGGGGCATATAGGTGCCTCTGGCAAAGAGGAGGCTCAGGGGAGGTCTTCTTGCTCTCTACAGCTGTCTGAAAGGCAGTATCCAAGTAATAAGTGGGAGGACAAGAGGAAATGTCCGGGGGAAGATTAGATTGGGTATTAGGAAAAAATTATTTACAGAAAGAGTTGTCAGGTATTGGAACAGGCTGCCTGGGGATGTGGTGGAATCATGATCCCTGGAAGTGGTCAAAAGAAGTGGGGATGTTGCACTTGGGGGCATGGCTTAGTGATGGACTTGGCAGTGCTGGGTTAACAGTTGGACTCGATGATCTCAGAGGTCTTTTCCAAATTAAATGATTCTGTGATTCTATGATCTAACTCCACCAAGCTTGATCTGACTTTTGATGGAGGTTACACAACAGGCTGTTCTCCATTCAGGTCGGAAAAGTGGTTCATGGTCAGCAAGCTCGGGAGTCTCCTCCATACTGATCAATGTGGATCCCTCTGCATAGTGTATATGTGCGAATCTGTGTGCTGTTGCAGTTTGCTAAGAGGTGTGCCATGGGAGTGAGCCTGGGATTCCCTTCCTGCAGTGCTGCTCGTTGCCTCGTGTCATATACAATCGATTTGGAAGATTCAGCATTCAGTGCTGAATACTCCAGTTCATATGTGTTAGTAACCAGAAGCATAACAAGTGTTTGCCAGCTAGAAGTGCGAATCACGTCCAAATTTGTCTCAGTGGATTTACTTTCCATTTGCAGGAGGCAGAGCCAGTACAAGTTCCTAAAGAGATAAAAACTCTCCTGAAGTAGATGGCTGCAGTTCCTGGTTTCCCGCTAGTACCTTAGCCAGAAGATTAAATTTTTCATGGGTTTAGAAGTCAGTTCATGATTCATAGCTAAAAGCCCAGTTTAAGATTTTTCTAGAGGCTAAAAAAAAAAAAAAAAAAGGAGGAGCTTTCTTATTAAAACAGAACTTTTATTTGTTGATTCCTGCCTCAATAGATGTTGAGTTTGTCACCAGCCTGGGTGTATGGTTCACAGTCATTGATTTTCTATCTTCGTTGGCCTGTTTATTGACTGCTGATGTAAATGTCACAAGCTCATCATGTAAAAACCCTGCACCCAGGAACATGTAATGTGATCCTGCCATTTATGGTTTCTCATTTTCCTGCAGTCTCCTGTTCAGAACCACTTCTTCTTTTTTTTGTCTCCTTTTTTTTTTTTTTTCATCACTCTCATTCTTTTGGACTCCAGAGATGAAATCTCATATGAAATGTGGTCATCGACAATGAGAATTAATCACTTCAGGCTTCTTCTAGTCAACAGAAAGAAATGGACAACTGAGAAACATGGTTTATTTTACCCTAATGTAAAAATATGAAATAAGTTGCATGAATCATACTCTAAAAATGTACAAAGGCCCTTGTGTGACTAGCTCAGGTAGAGGTCTCACTGAGTGCCTTGCTGGCCAGACATAACCCATCCCTTTTAAGTGTAAACCAACTGTAAACAAGAATATATACTGTCATGTTTACATACTAGGGAATTTGTGGTGACTCCTCTCTAAAAGGTTCATGGTTTTAATCTAATTTAAGGGAGTTATCTTTCAATATGAAACCCATAAGTGCATTTCTAGAAATAAAAAGTTTTAAAAAAAATTTATAGTATAGGGGATGAGATTTATGTAAATAATACTTTATGATTTTTCATTTTCTGGGAACACAGTGTTAGAGCATCTGACTCTCTTTTCTGTCTATGGAAATTCATCAATATCTGCTGTTTTGATCTTACTTGGGTAGTGGTAACCATCCCCTTGTGCAACTCTGGGGCTACGGAGAAGCTTGAGTCATTTCTTCATCTTTAGTACTGCTTTCCACCTGATGTGCACCTCCATTCTCTTCGCCAGTCTGCTGATTGTACTTCCTTGGAAGAAAATGCTGTAAAATGCCCTCTTTATCTCCAGATTGTTGTAACACAAAATGAGCAGAGATCTTTTAAAAATTTTTATGGAGTGATAGTATGCTCAAATTTCCATCATAGGGTTAGCTCTAATAGTTATGACTACTGTTCCGGAAATGGTGTATGTCAAATGTCCTACACTGCCTTATTAAAAACCTGGGTTTTCTCAGCTCTTGTGTGTACACCCTCACAGTGCTGATACCACAGCAAACTGGTGTATTTTTTTCTGTCTTGGGAGCTGTTGGTGAGTTCAACACATGCATATGGATTTATGATACCACCTGCCTTGGGGGAATTGGTACCATCTGTCAGAACCTCTTTTCTGGCTGTAGTGGAGATTTGGACAATTACTGAGACTTCCTGGCTTCTTGAAAGGTTGAGCTAGGTGAGATAGGTTCTAGCCTAAATGCTGGAATCTTCCTTCTCAGTTTTTAATGATTTGTAGTTCAGCTAAACAGCATTTTTTACTCTAGCTCCACTTCTTAGTCTGGCATGTTGATGTAACAGCCTGGCACTCAAAGAGTTTCTATATTTACCCCTACGCTATCCATGGATGTTCTCACAAAAGCTTTTCATACCGTGAGCAGAAAAGGTCTGTGGCACATTCTGGAACGTTTAGGATGTCCACCCCAGTTTCTTAAAATGATCATCCTGCTCCATGAGGACCAGTGCGGCCAAGTCAGATATGGCGATGCACTCTCTGAGCCCTTTCAAATAACTAGTAGAGTGAAACAAGGCTGTGTTCTTGCACCAACTCTATTCACGCTCTTCTTCACTATGATGCTCCAAAGGGCCACAGCAGATCTTGATGAAGAACACGGGATCTACATTCGTTATCGTACCGACGGTAGCCTGTTTAACCTGAGGCGACTGAAGGCCCACACCAAGACCCTAAACCATCTCGTCCGTGAGCTGCTTTACGCTGACGATGCTGCCCTCGTCGCTCACACAGAAGCAGGTCTGCAGCGTTTAACATCCTTCTTTGCAGAGGCTGCTGAGCTTTTTGGGCTGGAAGTCAGCTTGAAGAAGACAGAGGTTTTCTATCGACCTGCACCTCAGGAAGCCTTCCATCATCCTAATATCTCCATTAACGAATCAGAACTCAAAACAGTCCA
>VYXB01002045.1:477713-495871 GCA_013397135.1 Pachyramphus minor | reverse complement strand
ATCAAGGCCATGCTGTTGAGAACACAGCTGCATTGGGCAGGGCACGTCTCCAGGATGAAGGACCACCGCCTCCCTAAGATCATACTCTACGGTGAACTCGCCCCCAGCTGCCGCAAGAGAGGAGCCCCGAAAAGGAGACACAAGGACTCCCTGAAACAACATCTCAGCCTTGGCCATATTGATCATCACCATTCGTCTACTCTGGCCTCCAACCGGGAGGCCTGGAGACAAACCATCTACAATGCTGCTGCCTCCTTTGAGAACTCGCGCAAGATCGCTCTTGAGGAGAAAAGACAACTCAGAAAGAATCACGTCCAGTTGATACCACCTGGGGAATCTTTCTGCTGTGACTTTTGCAACCAGACTTGTCTGGCGCGCATTGGCCTTTTCAGCCATCAGCGAACCTGCAGCAAGCGTGGGTAGAGGCCTTTGAAATCTTCATTCGCGAAGCCAAGCCATGATGATGAAATCCATGGATGTACTAGTAATATCAAATGAACAAAATGAGTTCTAGAGGAGCAGAGAGATTAGACACACTCAGCATCTTCTACTGCAGAGCCTTATGTAGGCTTTGTCAGAGATAGTGTGGCAGCGCCCTGGTATGCGAGGAATGAGTAACTCCACCAGGGAGTTACTCAGTGGGAAAACTGAAGAAATAAGTCTTTTGCTGCTTCTCAGGAAAGCATTTAAATGTTGTTAAATCCCATTGGAATTGAACATGAAGCGAAAATAGTGGTATTAATGAAACTCTTATGAGATCTTTAATATTCTTGCAAAGACCATAAATGTGGACTTAAGTCTTTCTTTTTCTTTAAAATTAGTTGTGGTAAATTTCAAATCTGTCTGTTTATAATTCGACTGTTATTTCTAGATGTAAATTAGTAAAGGAACAAGGCTTGTCTTAATTTTACTGGAGCAAATTTATTTAACTTTTTTAATAATATGAACCCCCAAACAACGCATCAGCTTATGAAAATATTTACTATAAAGGGCTCTTAGAATCATTCTGATATACTTTCAAAGTCTTCTAAGTGAGACCAGTCATGCAGAATTGTTCCATTTAAGCTGTTCAGCTCTCTAGGTCTTATACCCCATAAAACACCTCACGACATACAATTTTTATAGCTGGCTGTAATTTGCATACTTTCCCTTCTTTGGAAAATGATTAGAGAATCTCCTTTATTATTCAGGATGCTCCTGGTGATAGGACATTTTGTCTCAATCTCGGAGTAATTTATTTATTAATAAAGAAATGCCCAGTCTGTATTTCGTCCTGTCACCTTTATTACCCTTGAGAGATACTTCCAAGAGCATTTAGTATTATCTTGTGTTGTATTATTCTCTCCCTTAGTGTATAAGCCCAGAAGTGACCCCTATATTATCTTGTGCATCATCATCCATTAAATTATACACAGGTGCTCCCGCAGAAAGCTCATCCCCAAGGTGCCAGCAAAGGGACCAAGCCACAAGGTAGTCAGTTTGATGATGTTAGAGGAAAATTGACTTGGAGTGTCTGGTGTTCAGTCTGAGCATGTGAGCACCAGCTTTATCCTGGCATCACTTCAGACCATGATCAGTACTTCATAATAGTTCAGAGGAAACTGGAGAAAAATACATTTTAGCTGTTCCGAAGTATCAATTGAAGCCAGGGGGTATTGGAAAGCAATGTTATTAATGCAAAACTACAAGCTTATGAGCATATGGAGGGCAATACAAGCAGTCCTCTCTTCCTGGGATGTACAGAGGAGTATGGTTGGACAATGTCTAGGATTACATGGAGCCACTTTGGTGCACTGCCTAATCCCTTCCTGTACCAAGTCCAAGAGAGAGGAATTTTCGCTGGCCAGTAACATTGAGAACACATTCTGCTGTATGACCTTGCAGCAGGCTTTGTGGCTTTTTAGGGAGCAGTAGAACTGTACAGAGCTAATCAGGAATTTGTGGGGCTGGTTTAAGCACGTATATCTTCCCCTGCTTGAGTACATAGGCAGGCTCCAGGATTTACCTTGGAAGCTGAATTAAAGGGTACTTTTTATAAAGGCACTGCTTGCAGTTCAAGGTCTATAAGTAATGATGAATCAGACACTTGCTTGGAAAGCTCTTCCAAGCTTTCATTGCTCTCATTGCTGAAAAATTGTGTCATATTTTAAGACTGTTTAGCTAATTTCAGTTTTCAAGTCTTGGAACATGTTAGTTCTTTATGAACAAAGTAAAGATCAAATAAAATTAAACAATCCTTCCACCGTCAGATTTCTTTCTATTCACATACGCATGTTTACCTGAAAATAGATGTTTAGAGATGAGCTTGTATAGCTCATGGAACAGATTCTTTTAATCTGTAGTCTGCTGTTTAATGTAAACATCTTTATTACATTTTATACACTTATGGTGTCTTATTAGCACTGAAGTGTTGCCAATAAGAAATAACTGAGAGAAAGCCAAACAGAGTGCATGTGGGGAGGTGGTTTTCATTGCAGTTGGGTTGCATTAGGTGTTTGCACTAATACATTGTTGTGTTTCTCAGAGTTAAGTTGTCTGCTGGCATTGACCTGGTCATTTTGTCCACAATTAACAAAAAAGAGGTAGATCCATTCAGCAGCAGCTAGAAGTTTGTCACAAGCGTTGCTGCAGTGTACCATCAGAGTGGGAAGCGTGTGAAGGTGTAGGACTGTGCTTTGTTTCCTCCAGGCTCCCCATATTGGGAGTATGACAAAGAAAATGGGGAGTGTGGGTCTGTGGGGAGCTGTGGTTCCCTCCAGCACATCTCCCATCTAAATGATTGGGGGCATTAGAACATGCTCTGGAGCTTACCTGCTCCTCCATTGTGATATAAGTTTTGATTGTTTGCTCTTAGATATCTTCGTAGCCAGCTACAGCTGTATTCCACCGGAGACAATCTGGTTACCACAACCCCTCTTAAGTGGGAGGTAGCCTGAAGTTACTTCTCTTAGGAAATACTTTTCAGTTACTTTGATGACATTTTCATCTTGAGGTTGAGCAAAATGTACTCACTGTATCTGTACGAGTGAGAGTTCTTCAAGGTGGTGGACAGGAAAGGCATGTAGCTCTGAGGCTAAGGAGATACTGAAGTCTGTGTCTGGCTCAAGCTAGGGGGCTGCTTTTGCCAATGGAAATCAGTTCTTAGTTATAAACCTGAGCTCATGGCCATTAGCACTGATAAATAATCATCCTAGTGACTATAAGGAGTGAAATTAAACTTTCCTGCTCTAATTTATGTCACATCTAATTATGAAGAAGTGTTTACATTGACCTGAGAATGTGTGTGGTTTCAACAGCTCTCCACAATGTGATGGCAATTTCTGTCCATCTTGCACAATTGAAGCCTTCAGTTTTTCAGTTTTACTAAAATAAGCATAACAAATTAATTTCTAATTTTAGATCATTGCGGCCCATAAACAATTATATGCGTCTTTATTTGGGGATTGTTCATCTTCATTTGAAAATTCTGCTGAGAATTTGTGTTCTCGAAATGTAACTTTACACATAGGTCATTAAAATAGTTCTGTTTCTTACCACTGGTTCAGTTTATGAAGTAAAGATTTTGCAAAAAGAAAAAACCAAACAGTCATTGTGAATCAGTTAAAATTTTTATAACTTTTTTTCTGAAAAGCTTTATTTTTATAAGAGAATAACTAAGGGATTTAATTAAATTTGCCAGCATACTTCACAGTCCCAAAACACCTTTCATGTAGAGTACACAAATTATTTTCCACATTTTAATGAAGGAAGCTCTTTGATGTACAATGTTTATGTAGTTTCCCATTTTACTGAAAGGGTGTGAAAGGTGCAGATAAGTTAATAGTTGGAGGGTTTTTTCTTCTTTTTTGGAGTGGGGGAAGTCACAATACAGAATTTCATTAGAAACAGTGGGAACTTCAGGTGTTCAGCATCTCTATAATGTAGCTGTACTTGCCATAGCATATAGTGGCTGATGGGACAGATTTTTCCAACTGCCAGCATGTCCTTCCACATGAGACCACCCTTCTTACTTACTGTACAGGGTCTTGGAGCTGGTTTTAAAAGGACTGGATTTTATTGTTTCTTCTTGTGATGGTCTGTAGGGATGACCTGGTTTACTTTTACTGGCTGCTAGTTTTTAGGGCACAAGCACTATCAGTGTGTCTTAAACCAGGGATGGCCAGAGTCCCTGGGCTACTCACAGCTCTCAGGGCTGCTGGCAGCTAGAGGGGGATTCAAGAGAAACCTCAATGGGTCTTTGGGGCTGAATCTTCTGGGCGGCACTGAGTGCTCTGAACAGCTGTGGGGGCCTTTCCGGCATGGAGCGGCCTCTCTCGCTTTAACCTTTCCCAGCACTGCTCTTCAGAGACACTTTCCTCATCCTTCTCTTTAAGGAAATCCTGACTACAGCAGATAAGCCCCTATGAGCTGCTGATACAGCTTCCATTGGAAACTCGACAAATGTTTAATGTGCTGTTTTCACTCCCACAGTACTAGGCTAGGGCAGTGTGTTGCGTGCCTTCTGTACCTACAAATTAATGTCATGTCTTCATCTCCATGATGAGCAGTTACACCAGCCATTTGCTAAATTAGATGAGGTGCTTTTTGTGAGTGTCTGGCTCCTTTGCATCCTGGTGTGGTTGTGCCTTTCATGAGGTGTCTTTCTTTTCCGAATGTGTAGTTCAGTGTGGAGAGCAAGATGCTTCTGAAATACAGAGGGTCCTTCTGGAGAAAGGCAAGATAATCAAAAAGGAATTTTGTGGTGATATTTGGAGAGGAGATGGTGATAGTTTATGAGGCAGGGATGGGACTGGCCTTTAACTGTGATGGCTAAAGGATAAATAGGAAAAATTGGTTTAATAAATGTCACCTGGTAAATTTAGGACTGCTGACTCTAAAGCTTGGCCCCCCAATCAATTAATTGTCAAAACCCTTTGTAGCTTCTCTCTAAAAATGGAGGTAATACCTAAATTATGTCAGAAGTAACTCAACTATAAAGATTGAATTTGTTGATGCTGGAAGTGGGAAAAAACATTTGACTGGTGGATGTTGCTGCTGGATGTTTGCTGCATTGCAAAGTGCTGTACTCCTATATTGTTAGGAGCACGGAAGGGTTCCCGTTGTCTTTGTGTAAACATACCAGTGTTTAAAACTTTTTGCATATGTTTCAGTTCTTTAATGGGGATTTCCTTTAATTGCTTAATCTCTCATGATGAACCTTAATCTGTCACTGGCAAAGATAAAATCCAGCTAATTCTCAGAAAATCTGTTTCGCTTTCTCTGTTCTCACAAATTAAAACTCCTCTGATAACAGCTGGAAGCTCTATCTAAATATTAAACATGGTCAGAAATAACCGTGTGGTCACACTGTCAATTGTAATCCAGTCCACTTTGATAAGAGGTTTTGGACTCTCCTGGAAAGTCCCTAGAGGGGACAGGAACCTCTGGTAAAGCAGCCATGGACCCCCTTCCCCTGGACACCTGGATTCAATCTTCCCAATGGGGTTCCTGAAGGGTTGATCTATACAAAAAAAACCCAACCAAGCAAACAACTGAACAAGCTTTTGCTTTATTAACTTGAATTGCTTCTGAAGAATCCCATCTTTTCAATAAAAAAAGGCTACAATTACCATCTCCCCTTACACCTGACCACAACAGAGGCAACCCATTGCTGGTCCTGACTACTGTTTCCTACCACCTCTCCTCAGTGACTCTTTTTTTCCATAGCCACTTGGTGAACCAGTTCTAGCAAGCAATGCGAGAATAATTCTGTTTTGAGAAAAAGAGGGGGGGGATCAGTTCCCTCTTTGGATTTTTGGGCCCTGCAAACATCAGGCATTTTGTTGGAGATAGAGAAGGGGATCAGGTAAAAGGCAAAATGTTGAGTTACCTTTTTGATGCTTGTGGTCCTCTGGGTTTGAGAGCATGCATGCACAGAGCTGCAGCGGTATAACTGATGTCACTGAGATTGATACTGAGACATATGTAGACGTTTACTTGTCAATACAGGAAATTTGTCATTCCCTGTTTTGTAGAAATTGCTTGATGGAGAGTTGTCACGGGACGTGATTTTAGCAGGATGGAGGAATGGCTTGGAAATAACACATGGCGAGAGCTATTGCTTTGTCCAGGCTTTGACGTGGAAGAGGCAGCTGTGATGGAGCGAGCAAGATGTGTGCTAACATGGGGATTCAGTGTGTTAGTTGATTAGGATGCTTATTTGCTATGTGGTGTTTATGATGTGGGTCCCTGAGCCTCAAGCTGAAATCACAAGTCAGAACAACTATCAGATGGATAAAGGTGCCACGAGCAGATGTCACAGAGAGAGACAGAATCCCTCTGGCAGTATGACTAACCTTTTCATGCCTCACTTTACCTGTCTGTACAATAAGTCTAATGATCATCACATTGTCAAAGGTAGTTTTGTGCCCGTTGTGATGCTTGTGTGATTAATGGATTTAAAATGCTGTGAGTGATTTTGATGGAAAGGCGTATCAAAATGCATTGCAGTAACTATGTGTAATGCAGTCACTTGGTATGTGGAGTTGGAGGGTGTTAAAGAAGAAGTCCCTTAAGGAATCACTTCTTCCCAGTCCAATCTCCAAGGAGAATTGTAGAATTGCAGTGACCTATTTAAGCCAGTACATTTATTCCAAATAATTAACTATAGAAATGTTACATTGACTGCAGTGGACATGCCCAACAACCCTGTACTCAGGTTGCCCCATCATTCCTTTCAGCCTTTCAGGGATAAGTGATGCTTCAAATCCTGGCTTACTGAAGTGCTGGGTGAAAACAAAATGCTAAATAAATTTCACCATCAAGTGAGACGAATCCTTACTGCTGTTCCTTGCATGCCATAATCTCTGTGTCTCCATCTGAACTGGCCAAGGGGCTGGCTGTAGCTCCATGCTGCAAAAAGTCCTATAATGCATCATTTTAAAGGAGTAAAAAATGCAGCTATATAAATTCTGTAGCCATTCTTGCCAGCTGTGGTGCTGATGGCCAAAGATGGAAGGGGCTGTTGGACATTTGCCTTGAGAAAGCATTCCTTTAAAGACACAATGGGAGACCGTTTTGGTGGGCTCAGGAGTTTTTTGGAGTTGTGCTTCTGCCTCTCAGGCACCATGGGAAAAGATGCTCTGCTGTTAACTAGAACCAGTTTCTATGCTGGATTGTCCCCTGGAAAGCATGAGGATCTCTAGCCCAGCATGCCCACCAGCATGCCTGTCTGCGGGATAGTAGACAGCAATGCATGTCAGAAAGGTGCAGCTTCTTTGTCCATGCCATTGTTTGATGCATGCAGCGTGACTGTAGCAAGGTGGGAAAGCTGTAGATAAGAGCAAAGCACAGCAGGATGAGGAGCTCATTTGAAGATTCTCTCTTCGTTTACCTAAATAAATAGTTCCGGCAGCTGCTAGCTCACTTGCCTGCTTAGAGTATTTTCCATGTCAAAAAGGAGCACTGCCATGGTGTCCTTGTTTAAATCCAGTACAAGGATCACCGAAGAGGTGACAGGAATTAATCTGAGCAACTAATTCCCATTTTTGGGCTTGGGGCCAGTCTGTTTGAGGCAGCACACAGACGCTGGGGAAGCAGATTAATGCCGCCTGCAGCACGTGGTATTTTGGCTCAAAAATGTGCTGAAGGAATGTGTCTAGCATGGCTTAACTGACTTGCAAAAATGTTTGCTGCATTGTGTGTCATAAAAGGTAGTGGATATCTCATATTGCTGCCATTTGTCCTGTCTGTTTCAATAACCTTATTGACTTCTACCCCACAGAGTTACAGATCTCCCCTTTCTTTCATGTTTTTCTTGGATTTTTTGGTTTGTTTTATTTTCTAGTGGAAGTGTCTTTCTTCCCAGTAAAATCTAAATTCCAAGCTATTCCCCATCAAAATCCCTGTTGTTAAAATACCTTGCAGTGCTTTAACTCTAGAACCAATTGGGTTGTTTTTTCAGTTTTACTAATTTTACTTACTACAGAGCTGGAAATCTTCCTAAAGATATGAGGAATCTATTGTGTTCGGTAATAATCTTATGTGCCAATGTCACAGCCTGGTTCTATGGTCAGGGCAATGCAGGAAAGGACTTTTTAGTTCAATGGAAATGCCTAAGGTCTAGGCAAACACCAAGATTATTGATGCTACAGCCTTGGTTAGGTTGGTTTATGTCGGTGAAGTTTATTTATTTATTTATTGGATTATTCATTTATTTATTTATTGGATTATATGTTCCAAATATGTGGAAGCTTTTGGATGGAAGATACTACAAAGATTTTTAATTAATAAACTGCATGGCAGTAAAATAGATTTCTCTGTCCCTAATGTTTCATATATTGTTCTTTTTATGTAAATGTCGTTTTGTGTTTCTAATCAACCAGTAAGGAAGTTGGTCTCTAGGTAGTGATACTGCTAATGGTGATAAGCAAACACGACATGGGGAGTGAACATATGCTGAAGGTAATGTTCCCTGGTCCTTGCCACCAGCCTCTGTTTTGACTTTTTCATTTGTGTTTGCAATGAGTGATGTTAAGAATGTCTCCTGGGCAACATGGTGCCTGTGTGGTGTGATTTATGGTCCACTATTTTAGAGAAACTGCAATATTCTGCTTCATTCTGAAAAAGGCTTTAAAAACATACAAAAGTTGGGGAAATATTATCTGTCTTTTAAAAACAAGATTCATGAACAGATGTATATATCTATTCTGTCACCAGACAGATGGGCAGAAAACATTTAGTTGTCATGGCAGCAAAATGTATAGTATCACAAATGAAAAAGAAATATATAAAAAAAAAGTATTTGTCTTGCCAGTTGTTATATCATGGCAGCAGCTGCTGAATTTGAGTTTTATTGTCCTGAAACTTCAACTCAAAATCCTTCAGACCATGTTCCTCATTAATGCAGTATCTGTATCCTGTAACCTTCCTGCAATTTGTCTTCAGATCTCTTCACCCTGGGGGGCATCGGCATTTACATCTCTAGGTATTTATTTAGATATGGTTTCTCTCTTTAATGGGCACAGGGCAGTAAGCAATAGATGGATATCTCTGTTCTCATGAAGAAACTCCTAGATGAATTAATGTTTCTATTTTGTTGTTAACTGAGATTTCCATATTTCTGAGCATGATGGCTTTTACCCTTGATATTACGGTGAAACAGGAATTGTTCAGGCTGTAATCAAAACTCCTGCGTATAAAATGAGCAGAAGGAAATAATGTGATATATTTGTATTATTCATTGGGATATTTTGCTCTGAAAAACCAGTCTTTGAAAATGAAATTACACAATTCCGCTGTTGTGCTGGCGGCAGTGGTTCTGAAAGTGCAAGGTCATTTGCCCGTCAGCATGGACTTGGATCATACCGAGCACCTGCAGCACTGGGGGCTCATCCTGTGACAGTGATGGGCCTTTAGGGTGGCCTTGGTCCCTCCATGATGTCCAAAATGGGCATACAAGCACCCATCTGGTCTGCCTTCTGCTGGTGCAGGGTGGTGCTGTTTCACCTGGAGCGAAAGTACAAGACACGTGCTAGTGTCAGCAGGAATTACAATATTTGGCAATGATCACGTGAAGGGATAACAGTAATTAAGTAACTGTCAATAGTAAACTCAGAGCCATCATTAAAATTCCTTTTACTGATGTGTCTTGCTGGATGCCTTTAGACTGCTTTTTAAGTAGTTTTCCAAAAAAGAGAAGAGAGTTTTATCTCCCACCTGACTAGGTGCTGGTACAAGTTGTCTGCTCTGTTAGTTTTGTGTACTATTGCAAATGTTTAGGGTGCATCCTCTTGGTCACTGCAAATGAGGTGTGTATCTATTTGCATTTAAATGACCATTTTTTTTTCCTCAGCGGCTTGAAGCAGTGTTTCTTTTTTTTTTGGAATAAATAGAGAGACAGGTTTTCTGAAGGTTAAAACTGTGTACAGAGCTCTTCCCTTCTTGGCTTTTGTTTTCTTAAAAAAAAAAAAAATTAAATTGGGATTTCTGGGATTTTAGGATTAGTTAGTGTATTTACCCAGCCTTTAAAAAGTAATTTTCCTGGGATAGAGAGATCTTGTTTACAATGTGTATAAAAAGATTAAAAGGAATTAATTTGTGTAAAACTGTAAGTAATCTTCTGCCTTCTTCTGTGAACCTGTCATACCTTCAGTTGGGTGGCACTTCCTATTTCTACCTCTTTTTAATCTTCAATTAACTAGAAAGCTTTCTCCTGCTTTTTTGTACTTATTTTAGTTCTTATGCCCTTCCAAAGCCTTCTCTTGCAAATTCATACATAGCCTGGTATGTCCTCTCTTCCTGTCTGTCCATCTATCTGTCGTGGGTTTTCTTATTGTTTCTACCATCAGCACTGGTCCCTGATTCAGCTGAGTGGTTTTAACCCAATGAAGCCAGTGGGATTTAAATATCTGTCTGAGTGTTTTGGAATGGAATTAGCTTTACTGAACTCAGCTCTTTATGAAAGCAATGTTTCAGTCTCCGTCTGCAGTTGTGGAGATGAAGAGTTGAACCAGAGATAAAATACCACGGAGAATAAAAATGTGCTTGCAGTCAACTTGCAACCTCTGAAAGTTGAAGAGTCTTCTGTTGGGATGGTTTAGGCTTTTAAATTCCTCTGTAAATACCAATGCCTATTGCCACAGCCTCTTCACCAGCACAATCTTGTTCCTACCTAAAGAGGAGAAACGATTGAACATGGGGGAAAAACTCGTAAATACCAGTGTTTTGATTTACATCACGTAACAAGAAAATGCCCTCACCGAGGATGATTCCTCTTTCCAACCTGTCATCTCCTTCTCCTTTCACAGCTGCTGCTTGTTTCTGCTCTTTCCTTTGCATGATCCTTAAGTCTTTACTCCTTTTTTGCAAGGGGCCAGCACTGTGATATTTGCAAAACAATACCATTAAATCTTCGTGTTGAATTGCTGCCAGACCCTTGCATTGTTTCTTGCAATGATCTCTGTCTCTCTTGTAATGTCTTCAGGCTTGTGTTTCCAATGGTGGCAGATGGAGTGGTGGCTCCCCCTGAACGAGTCTCTCCTTGCACGAACCCAGTGTCTTCACTTTTCTGTTATTAATCTCATCCTTACTGTGCTCCTGCTGTTCTTCAGAGTAGCCCATGTAATGAAGAAACATAAAGTGTTAGATTTCCTGTGTCTGTTCTTTGATATGTTTGAAAATCCAACCTTGTTTCTATATGGGTAGGAAGGACAAGAGTCACAAGAACGCCAATGTCCCCATGCTTTCCTAACTGGATAATTTTGTGTTTCTAGGTCAGAACTTGTGTTTGAGCTTACTAGGGCTGAGTACTTCCCTGAGCTGTCCTGATGTAGTGGGTGGCTTCCTTGCCTGTGGTGGGAGGGTTGGAACTAGATCTTTAGTTAAAGAAAGCATCTTTAAGGTGGCTTCTCATCTGGGCCCTTCTATGATTCCATGATTCTAATTTTGCCCGGAAGTAGTTGTCAAGTGCTCTACCTCTTCCAGTGGGAGAGTTCCCCCAACAGAGCACACAGCTCCTTTATTTGGAGGTGTCTTCCGTGGCTCTTGCTTCATTTGAAATGCGACAGACTTCAGCAGTACACCACCTAGAAAACTTCAACTGTTTCTTTTCTCTCTGGGTGCATATTACTTGTGTGATCATTGGATCTGATCTCACGGATGTGTGCTGCAGCTTGCTGCCTTCTTAAAAATGTGCATGCAGCATGAAAAGATTCATGGATATGAGCCCTCACTAGTTCACAACCGGTAAATGAGCTAATGATGATACATCTTCCCCTCCCTGCTGCACTCAGAATTTTTATTGCAAGGCCAGTGTCATTTGTTTTCATCTCTTGCAAATCCTCCCTACATCCTTCTCCATCCTAATAACTTTCTTTGAAAAACACCTACTGCAGTGACCTCCATTTGACTATGAAACTGAAGCACTAATCAGCAGGGTTGGTATCCATGAGGTTTTAAGTGTTGGATAGTACAGACCCCATTTGAGCTGCATTAGCCCCCCAAAGTCAGTGCTTTTAGGCAATACATAGAGAGGTATTTCCTTATATGAACTTTGGTCTCAGTGTCAATGTCCCTTCTTAGAAGTCAGCACTGTGATATTTGTTGAATATGGGAGACGATTTGAATATAACTGCAAAATGCAAAGTTCACCATTACTTTAACCCACCATCCTCTAGGCTAGTAGATATTGTGTAAGGTTAAACAGCTTAAAATCTAGTAATTTCTGGGCTCAAGAGCAACCTCCTTGGTTGGGGGGATTGTCCCTGTGAAAATTTTAATTGTGGATCTTGGTGTCCTCTGATTGTGTCTGAACAGTGAGACCTGCCATGAGTGCTTTATGAATGGCACTTCCACATGCCAATGGCACTTCCACATGCCAATGTAACTCAAAGCATAAATTCCTATTTTAATGTCAGATGCTTGGATGTACATAGCTCCTGTTTCAAGTAAGAGCCAGGATGTGAAGATTGGAGTGCACGCCTCAGTGGAGAGAGATTTTCTGAATTTTGGAAGGTGACTTGGACAGGTCATGCTCTTAGCTAAAGAAAATGGATTTCAGCTGAATTTTGAAAAGGACAAATGTGTGTCTGCATTGTGTGTTTATTACTTAATGTCAAAATGAAATTATGGATTTGGCAGATCTGTGTAATAGATGTCCATAAGAGATTCTAGCTGTCTAAGCTGAACGAAAAAGCAGATTTGTGGACTAACATGTCTGTAAAAGGAATTATGTTTTGACTTTGTACAAGATTTGTTAAAATACATTTTTGTTCTGTTTGGGTAGTTATCTGATTGGATAAGTGAATGTGTGGGTGTACAGAAGCCTGCTAAACGGTGTATTTCTTAATGGAAATAATTCAGTTCCTGAGTTTTTTGAGTACATGATGAAGTCATAAGTATCAGTGATCATAATTGCCTTCACCTTGCAGGTAATTTAATTATCACCCTGACTCCTTGCATTATGATCTTACACCCTCATTTTAAATGTCCTGAATGTGGGGACATTTATTATGGGAGATTTTTGTTAGTGCAGGAATTTGTGACTGTGTTTGGACAGGGGTAGAAATTCACACTTCTTTTTCCGAAGTGTAGAGCGCTCCTGCTCTCCCACTCACGGGAAGCCTTCTTCTCCCTACTTGGGGCGGCCTTCATGCCCACATACCTTCCCCTCTTAAACACAGCTCATGCTGCACTGATTAGGGGGCTTTCCTTTTTGCCACTTTGGCCCCTTCTTCCTCTTCCTCACTATTACTTCAGTGATGTCCAAGTGTCTGGCGTGGTGATAAATAAGCCCTTTCACATGCCACTAATTCAGAGAACTGAAGCTGGATTCTGATGTATCCCTGGCCTCTCCCTGGGACTGTGTTTCTAGCTGCAGTTCATGCATTTTTCAAAATAATTATATCTCTAGCACATTAGTAGGCCCCCTTTTTTTGTCCCCCTTGTCTTCATAGCTAATTAGTCATTCCCTAAGTAAATACCATGGTGCCTCCCAAATTACTTGCACCATGAAGAAATACAGTTCTCTGTCTCCCAAATACAATCTGTTTTGTGCTTTACGGGAGTGATGGATTTGTCTCATGGATAAATTTACTGAGAACATTCTTCATAACTGCTTAGCTTGAGGCATGTTTATGTTTTGAATCAAATATCACATTTTTTTGAGGTTTCTCTTTTTTGGAGACTAGCACTGTCTCATTCCTCAAGGAGGGATGGGTGGAGTTTCTTATTGTTTCTCCTGATGGTCTCCGTAGTCCTTTAAGGGTCCCATTGTCACTGTTTGAGCTACTGTTTCATCAATGTAATATTACACATTACATTTATATCATAAATGTAATAGATTTTTGCTACCTTTTGGTTGACCACCTCTTCCTAAAATTGAAAAATGTCATGTTTCAATGTTTTATGTCCTGTGTATGTCTCACAGTCTGCATGTACATATTTAACTCTCAGCACTGCTCCCTGGGTTTAGCCGGAAGGAAACGCTCACCATGAGATAAAGCTAATCAAATGATGGAACTGTAGTCACACTTTGAACTCCTAATGTAATGAAAAAATCACCCATACTAGAAAGCGTGTAATTATGCTGATTTTCATGACATTTGGGTCATAAATGGATTCTTCCTTGTGTACAGATGACATCAATTAATACACATTATAGCCTTCTGGTAAGTCACAGATTTAGCAATGTTTTTTAATTAAGTGGGCATTAAAGTGAGTCTTTCTGTATTACTGCTTATGATCAAATACCTGGAGATTTCCTTTTTTTGTCCTAATCCCATAAGGTTGTGCCATAGAAGTTCCTTTGGACGGTAACATATCTTCTTGGGAAAGAAGTATTTTGAGATTAAAAAGAACATTTTCAACTAATTTAATTTTCCATTTATATGGAAATACAAATTTTTATGAAATATTTATAACATTCCTTTCTGTGTTGTTGGAAGAAGACACATACAAAGGCTGTAGTTCTGTGCTTATACCCCAAAAGTTTGGTTGAGCAACAGAGATGCAAAGTTCCCCAGGCTGATGTTCATTGTTAATGTCCAGAATGAGTGGGGCAATGCTGCCCAGTTTCCATGCTAAAGCAAATCTGTCTGTCTTCTCTGCTGGAAAGGTGTGGTAGGTAGCTAATGTGAATGCTGAAACTGGAGTGACAAATACTGTCAAGGCCATTTCTTGGCAAATTCATATTGCAGATAAATGAATCTTTGTACCATATGGTAGGAGGTAAGAATTGCATGACTAAATAAAAAACAAATTCCCATTGAGACTGAGAGTATGGAACCGTGTTTCTGATGTCATGTTGCTCTTAGATGAAAAAATATCTTAAGCATTTTTAAAGAAATTGCTATTTCTATAGCAGGCAGTACATATGGAGTATGTGATAGGGTTATATGTATACATGTATTTTTTTTTATATATATAAGTAAATATATACAAGTTGCATAATAATACTTTTCCATAGTTTCTTTATAAATCTCTCTA
Organism: Pachyramphus minor; assembly: GCA_013397135.1. Classification (NCBI taxonomy): domain Eukaryota; kingdom Metazoa; phylum Chordata; class Aves; order Passeriformes; family Tyrannidae; genus Pachyramphus; species Pachyramphus minor. The sequence continues at coordinate 480,907 of VYXB01002045.1, read as the reverse complement.
GGAGATACTGCTTTTTCTCCCTTCATGGTCACGTTTTCAACTTAACTCCCTCCTCCACTATGTTATTATTCTTTGATATTTCATTAATTCTGACTAAATTTTGTTGGCTGAATGATAAGCATAGTTCTTATTTCTGCAGAAATGCTAATAAAGAGTGGCATGCCATATTTGGGATTTTTATTGAATTTAATTAATAACAAAGTGAGTTAATCAGGTAACATTCACCTTGAACTTTTTCCTTTATAGGGAGATAATTTCTCATCTCCTGCATTTTTGTATTAGGTGAAAAATTTCAAAGTACATTCTGACAGCTACATTTGAATATCTTTGTAGAGTCTAGTTAAATATTCTGTAAGCACTGCTGCTTAGTGATCTAATGAGCACAATACCAGTCTCTTGCCACATTGTATCACTGGTTCTTTACAGTCAGGAAATGCATCTGGATGCGTTCAGCATGCAGAGCTGTTGTCAATTTGTGTTATTTAATATGATAGGAAATAAAATAATTTTTTTTAATATTTAAGTGCTGACAAATTATAATTTTTAAGGTTGAGTTCTTTTATTTTGTGCCCTGAAGAAACCCTTAATTTTAGGGGGTTTGGTAGAAAATTGTATCAGTGCTGTAAAATAATGACAGTATTTCACAGCTGTGTGCTAGTTTATATTGTAGGGTAGTGCATATGCAAAAGTATTCAGTTTTTCCTTAATAGAGTAACTGAATGTGGATTTTATTGGAGTGTTGCCAGTTTCAACCGATTTTCTGTATGAACTGTTAGGACAAAAGAAACTCCTGAAAATAGGTATTCAGAACATGATATTATAGATGAAATGCATAAAGCTGCAAGAATGATTTCAAGAAGAAAAAGTAAGGCTGTATAAAATTACATTATAAATCTCAAGCCAGGGAGAGGAGGAGGGGGAGGAAGATGTCAGAAGCATAAAGAAATTACCCTCGTCTTCAGGGAGAGAAATATTAATCCAACACTGTCTTTGAAAACGTCACCCTTTAGTATTCATATAGTCAGGACTGTGCCTGGAACATTGCACACTGAAAGTGCATTAAAAGAATATGATTAAGGTGACAAAGTCAAAAAACTTGCAAGTTTGGGAAATACCTGTGTGAATCTAATCTGTCCACTCTCTGCATTATCAGGTACTCTTTAATTATGCAATCATTAGTAGTAACAGTAGGATTTTTGTGTGGTCTTTATTATTCAAAGCACAGTATTTTGGAGAGCGTTCATTACTTTGCTTTTCCCTTGCCGTTCATATATTGTGTCCCAATACACTATTTTTTAACATATTTTTCAGCAGGATAAATTCCACAATACTTAACCGGATTCCTTCGATGCACTCCACTGTATCTTACTTTTTTTTCATCACAACCCTAACTGGCTGTGGAAATTATGATTAGGATTCAGCCACAAGTTGACACTTGAAAATGTATGACTTGTGGGCATGATGTCAGGTGTTTCTGAGTGTGAACCTGCATTTGGTCAGCTGAAGGACTAGCAGACCTGAAGGACTGAAGGGCTAGAATTGCAGAGGAGTATCAGTCCATGCATAATTTGTCATATCTGTCAGCCCCTTGAGGATGTCTCAGGTAATACGCTGGGGAACCTCAAAGGATGCTAGATGCCAGTGTTGAGGGAACTGATTTTTCAGATGTTCATTGAGCATGAGGGGAGCGTAGGTGTTTGGCTCACATGGAGACACGTACATTTAGGAATCTGAATGGACTTGGACTCCATCCTTGATGTTAATGTTAATAACACATTGCAGATGGGGAAAAAAGGCCAAAAGAAATTAAGACAGAAAATACACAGACATTTTATGGTCTGATTTTTCAGAAAATGCAACAATCTGTATTTCAAAGCACATCACTAAATTGCAGAACGTTTTAGACTGGCAGGTCCTCTAGCCCATCCTCTTGCTTCATCCTGATCTAACCTCAGTGTTGGGTCCAGTTGCTCCAGGCCTTGTCCAGACTGGTTGAGAAAATGTCTCTGGGAAGCCTGTTCCAGTGGCTAACCACGCTTATGGCCATGAGTTATCCTGTAGAGGTTTCTTTGCCTGCCACTCATGACCATTACCTCTCTGTGCTCTGTCTTCTCTACAGCCTCTCTTTAGGTGAGAAGACTGAAATGAGATTGCCCTCTAACCGTTTCTTCCTAACTTAGGTTAGACCCAGTTCCCTTATCTTCTTCTCATCCCCATTTGCAGCCTAGTCTGGATTATATATTTGATACACTTGCTGGCATTGTGTTTTGCCAGTCAGATGGTGTAGCCCATGTTTAATCTTGCATCGGTTGTCTAGAAATTGCCTGCTCTGTCTGATCTAGTCACTTGGGCTTCCTCTCTAACAGTCTCTTCTGGGGATAGTTTGCCCTCTGGAAATGGCTGTCTTTCTCTGCTGACTTCACAGTGAGTCTATCAGACCAGATTGGACTAGACACCAAACTTTTAGACACGTAAGGATAGTTGGAGAGAAGCTGTACCTTTAAATGAAATACGAACTGACTTCCAGGACTGCAGAAAATGACACCAATTTTGTTGCTTAACATTTGCCTCTTTTATTAGGAAATCAGACTCAGGAAACTTTTGATTTGTACTTTAAAGTTCTGTGATCTGCAGTCTTAGATAATCTTAGTTTATTTTGCTGTGGCCAAGTCACATCAACCAGGTAAAATGCAGTATGTCCATGGAGCAGAGCTCAGCTGAGCCTTGGATGGAGGCAGGATGTGCAGTACATCCCATGGAGCTGATATACTGGCAAATTGATGGGGTTAACAGGAAAATCATCCAGGAATTGTTTAACCTTCTGGACACATGGGGTGAGATTTAGGATTGATGCATATCTGTCAGTCAACCCTGAGTTATCAAGTCAAGTGTCAACAGTCTTGCTTTCCCCATCTCCATATTTATGTGTGGTGGACTTTCCTCTTCTGCTCCTGGTTCTGCTGCCATCTAATTTGAATGAACTTCTCTTCTTCTTCACTGTATTTCTTCTTGCCACGATTTTAGATGCATTATGAACTTTTTGTTTGGTTGTTAGTCTCAGCAAAACATGAGTATAGTTTTAAATTTCTGAGATTTTAGGACAAAATTATGATTTCAGTATAGAGGAGTTTGATGATAATACGCAGGTAATTTTACTTTCTTTTTTTTTTTTTCTTTTTTTTTTTTTTTTTTTT